>SNQJ01S0021172.1:66922-91383 GCA_010110895.2 Picea sitchensis | reverse complement strand
TAGAAGACCACATTTCTAAGACCTTAGGAATACCAGGGCAATCCCTCAGAAAGTGGTCACCCTTAAAAAGATGTCAAGGGAATTTGGGTTTCAGATTCTTCGTTTTAATCTTATCGACCTCATCAACACTCCCAATACTATTAACAGTAGCTGGTTTCTTGGATCCAACATTTGATGTAGTTGGAGGCTTGTTCCCTTTCTGGTTCTTCTTCTTCTTCTCTTTCTGTTTCTTCTTCTTCTTATCAACCTGGCTACTTGCTTTAGATCTTTCACTAGGAGAAGAAGGATAAATGGAAGGAGACTTGATGGGTGAAGAAGGAGAAAGGTCGACATGAGGTTGATGTGTGGGTGGTGTGCTTGCATCTGAAGCACCTGCATTCGAGATCACCGGAGTGGAAAAAAACCATACCGGTAACCCAATTGTGAGACCTGGAAGGCTCAAAGTAGCGATGTAAGGAGGACCAATGTTTCTGTAAGAAGGAGAAACAAAGGGCTCCCCTAGGAAAGGGGTTCCTTCATTGGTCATTCCGGGAACTAACGCCATAAAAATGAATATCCAACCTAGATTCTGCTAGGGAGAACACACAACACACGCTAAAATTCTAGTAAGCAAGCAAGCAAACAAAACCTTCTCACAATGAGCACACTGGTTGGTGATGAAATCCAACATCGCGGGAACAAAGTAAGAAGGGGCTGAGATATAGCGGGTGGAAAAGTTACGTTGATGACCTGCTTAATGGACTTACACTCTGGTGCAAGCTCCCACACATAATCGTGGGTATACCCTCCAAGGAGCCCGAGTGAGTCTGGCCAACATTGATTCCAGGTACCGTGAAGACTTGCCCCTCCACAGTCACATTGTGTAAAGACCCTAAAGAGATAGGCCACTAAGGTTACCAACTACAACAGTGATTCATGGGGAAATAGTCGATGGTCCAATCCATGTGCAAGGGCAGGGTATCTAGCCCAAAATCAACTTGAAATGCTTCCACTGATCATTGTGGGTATACCTTCAAGCGACCCCCATAATACATGCAATCTCTACACCAAGAACAACAAAGCAGGGTGAGTAACTCTGTCAGTCTTAATGCAACCTCGTGATTGACCCTTGTGTGAGAAGGGCTTCCCAGGACAAAAAGTAGCAATTGGATTTCACCGCCCCCTAACACAATATCCTATGTTTGTTTGCATCTTTGGAAAGTTATCTTTCACACCTATTCTAAACCCCTACAACTAATCTAATTTAGGTTTGCTACCAGAAAATATAAAATGTCTAAACAATTTTTAGTTTAGCGCTTGATTTTTAAGGCTGCTGTTACTCACAAGGAAAATGGTGAGGGCAATATGGTGTTTTGACCGAATCGAAGGTTATGCAAAGAGATGAATATGTAATATTTTCATTTTGATGAAAGCTATGCTACGAGAAGGAGAAAAAATTCATCATTCCAGATGCATAATGTTCTAAAATTCCAAAAAAGACACACAATCCTGCTACTTCAAATGCAAGAATTCAAGGAAGACAATAAAATGCGAAGAAGAATCCAAGAAATGATAGGGAGAAAGAGAAACCACTAAAAACTATTTTCTTGGGAAAATGACCTCAAATATCAAAAGGAAAAGTGCAAAAGACCTTTGAATCTCCTTACAAAAGTTTTCACTCAGTCAAATAAATGAGAAGAAAACGACAAATCGACTCTAAATCATCAAAGACAAAGAATGACTTGAAGGTAAGGAAAAACATCAAAATTCCAAACAAAAGGTGATCAATTCTTAGAAATCAGAGTATTGAAGGCCAAATCAAGGATGTACTGAGATGATAAGACTCTGATCAAGTGCCAAAAGCAAAAATTGAACTTCAGAGAATGAAACCCTAGAGGATTTTGCACAGAAAAGGGGTAGCGCTCTAGTGTAAGGGGCACCAAAGCTTTATAACACTTTGTGTAAGACTAACAGGGAGTGCCAATTCTCTGATAGCAAGGGCAGGGGAGCGCTGGCCTCTAAAAATTCATAAAAATGCCCAGAAACTCAAAAAATCAAGAAAAATCAGTCAATCAACTTGAGGGTGATGACATCAAGAGTCAATCAATCAGATCTAAGAATCAAAGAGACAGTATGGATAAGGTCAAAGAATGAACAAAATCTAAGACAATACCTAGGAAAGGAAACAAAAATCAGAGCTCCTCCCCAATGGAGTCGTCAATTTCTGTTATAGGTGAATCCCCCTGCGGACAAGTGGATTCCTCTTGGTGTCTAGACCCCTAAAACCAAGATAAAAAGGATGCTATCATTGGTCACTGACATCCTTTTAGATATAATTAAGCTAATGTATTAAGAGGAAAAATAAAAGTGTACCTTTTTAATGGCATTTTTCCTCGCACAGTCCAGGCTGAGCTTCAATCCCAAGCTCCTTGATGAGTCCTGTAGAACAAACAAAGATACAACAACCTTCCTATTCTACTGAGATTATCTCAAAAATAGATCTATCTACTAGAGACAAGTTCATGTGGAACAAACACAAACTTGAAAGAAACATGCCAAGCATATATGTATATTAATGAGAACTAATGAAAAGTACTTACAATCCTTTGATGAAGGTGCAACAACTTCTTCTAGCTCTCTTTGTCCAACCTTTGCTCAAGTAATCCACATTGATTATTCTTCAATGGTATCTCACTTATGAGATCATAAGTTTGATGCTTTCTCTCCAATTTCATTCCCCCTTTCACCATGAGAAGGCCTCCTTATATAGGATTGGAAAGGCCAAACCACTTGAGAGATCCTTGGGATAAGTTGATGATTCTTCTCCTTCAGTTGAGGATATTCCCTAAGATCATGCCTTGACCTCTGATTCGAATCCAACCACCTTCAGAGATTGACGAGATTCTTCCCTCATTTATCTCAGCAAACCAAATCTCGCTCAAGAAGGGTAGCGCTCCCCCAAAAGGGTGCAGAGAGAGTTATAACGCTCCCCCAGAGAGGCTCAGGGAGCGCTATCACTCCATGTCAGTGTATATGGGAGCACTATCTTCCAAAAATGACTTTTAAGAGGTTTACTCCATGGAAAAATACTTGTACTCCTTGTCAACTGATTTCTCCTCTTCAAAACTAGTCTTTGAGGTGTCTTAAGTGTCCTTATGATTTCATTAGAGAGATGACATAGGAAAGGTAACAATATGATGTTTGCGACACTTGTGACACTTGTGGAAAAAGTGTGACACTTGCGACACTTGAGGTAAAAGTGAGACACTTATAATGACGACAGTAAGTCACCATTGAAGTGAGTAATTTTGATGTGTAACAATATGTAGGATAGTTGATGTTGTTTCAATATGGCTAAGTTCTCACTGGATTTCCTAATTCACACTTTTCACTTTTCTATTGAAGTAAATATCGAGTTTATCCCTCTTGAATTATATTTCATTGTTAAATGCCATCATGATATTATAATACACTGGAGACACAACCATCAACACTATATTTGAGTTTTCCTGCTTTCATAGATTAGAAGATAGTTTTCTTTCTTTCATAGGTTAGAAGATAGTTCCTTGCTTTCATAGATTAAAAGATAATTTCCTTGCTTTTGTAGGATAGCTAGTCTTCTTGCTTTAGTAGATTAAAGAGTAGTTTTATTATCATAGATTAAAGAATAGTTGTTAATTCATTTTATTATCATAATAGTTTCAATTTAGTAGATTTCCTTCTGTAAATTAGAAATAGTTGTGGAGATTAGTTTAAGAATATAGTTCACTTGTTTCTTAGTTTAATTAGTTGCTTATTGATTAGTTTAGAAGTTATCATAGGTTAGTTAGTTGTTTACTTGCTTTAATAGAATAGTTGCTTGCTTGTTTATTTACTTGCTTTCACAGGATAGTTGCTTATTGAATTCAAGTAGGCTAGTTGAAGTAATTTTCTGTTGCTATTTGCTTATTAGATGAATAGTTTGCTTTTGCTTATTATTATTGATTTAGATAGTTTTCTTTTTCTTATGGTTAGGATTGAACTAGTTTTATTTAAGTATGGTTTTCATTTTATTTCCTAGAACTATCCATCGATCCTTCATTCAAAGGTTACTTAGGGTACATAGTTTGAGTTGCTTAGTAGAGTTTGATCATTAATAGTATTTTGATTGAGTAGATTATCCCTTAGATAGCCACTTCCTTAGTTAGAATAAACTACTACCAACCCTTCTACCTTGTCATATATTTTGCTACAAATATAAGTTTACTTACCCCGGGTTGACAATTTAATTAAGGGTTTTTAGTGTGTTTTTAGTGCATATAGAACACCCATCATTTTTGGCATCATTGCCGGGGAGTTGTCTCAAGGTAGGAAATAGTTAGGAAATAGATTACTTAGCATTAGTTTGGTGGTGGGGGAACTTTAAGACGAGAGGTACTTAGCATTAGTTTGGTGGTGGAGAAACTTTAAGACGAGAGGAAAGAACCCACAAGACTGCTATAGCGGGTTCCCCCAAACCCAATGGTAGTTTTTCTTTTTGTTTTTGTTTACTTTCATGAATATACCTAGAGACCCAAAAGGTACATACATTAAATCTAAATCAGATCTTTCAACTAAGGTTCCTTCCGAACTTTTTGGGGGAAGGAACATTCCACTCATAAGTTCCGCAGGCCGATACCGAAAAACAAGAGCTAGCTCAACCCAAAGAGCTAAAGTTGTCTCTAAAGAAACTAAGACATGAAGCACTATAGAATAGAAAATTGAAGCATAAATAATAGTGGGACAAGAGGTAAGACCACTCGAGCCTTCCGCATAACCAAACAATACAACCTCTATTTTCTTACCACCATAAGGAGATCCTAAATTTGTGGACATCATCTTTGTGTGAACCAAGTTTTATCAAATGGAAAGATGAACTCAGAAGAAACCATTAGCCTGAGGGAACTTTCTCAAATCCTAGCAGCAGTCGGGATTTCTTCTTTTCAAGAAGAACATATTTTGGTAGTAGCCAAAAGTATATCTACCTCTCCGGAAATATTATGAGAATCAAGGTCCTATGAGCTACAAAATGATTTTCCTTGCCAAACTGCGAAGGAAGATGAAAAATTATGGACTACATCCAGCAGAGAGCAATCATTAAGACCTGATATTGAGGAGTTCTCAACATCCATCTCAGTAGATCCTTTGTGTATTCCATAAACCAATCATCCAAAAGAAAAGGATCTACATAATATGATGAAGGAGAGCATAGAAATTACTATTGATGAACATCAATATTACATTGAAATTTGGTTTCAGGAGGTCATCAGGCCATAATACTATTCTCTTCTTCAACACCTTCTGATGCCAAAACAAGTAGGTTGGTTGGTTCTTGATATCTAGGTAATCACTGCGGTAACTTTTTCATATATGGATATGAGTATGTTTCTTATCTTGCTTCGCACATGGTTACATTGGAAGAGTTCTTACACTTGAATAAAGATTTCCCTTTCTTTTTAGGTAGGGTAGGATAGTAAATAAAAGATGCATGTTGTTAGTTTAGCTTAAAGTCTAATGCAACCTCATTTTACATTTTCTTTTAATGAAAGAACTATGAGATACATGTTCCTATGACTTGATCTCATTGATCTCAATAGTTTATTATATTTTAGAGTGTGGTTTTTGCAAACAGTTTTAGAGATCTCTGTAGGTATTTATATCACCAAGTGTAGACAATTTCAAGGAGATATAAAAGAAATTTTTTTCTTCAAAACATTGCTATACTTCAACCTTGTTGTCTGCTAAGCATCAAATGAATAATGACTTGTTGTAGTTATCCATGTTTTTACAAAATATTTCCATATTTTTCTCAAGGCATCTTAAGAAGCAGTTGCTCTTGAACCTTCACCATTATATAAGGAAGTGACACTGTAACCATCAAGCTTAGAGGTCTCTCGTACAGTTTCTCCAAGAAACCTGAGTAAGTGAGTAAAGTATATTTATTAAAGAGTAACAAGGAGGTCTGATTAGAGGTTAGTCATGGAAACATCACAATAACTTACAAAAGAAGAAAGTGAGTTGAGCCTAGAGATACCTTTCTATTCTTTCTCAATGGTACCATCCACTACACACTAAATAGCTTGATTATATCATATGTTTATATAGGCCACATCCTCTTAAGTACTCCTTACATTAGGACAATCACTAAGGAATATATATAACAGAAAGTCATTCTCCAACATAAATACCATCCCAATGAAAACAAAAAAAAAATTGTTTTTAGAGCTTTCCCCCCATCTTCTTGCATAAAACAATCTTATATTAAAATCTTAAAAGATGGAGGGCTAGTCTCTAGGGGTGTAAGAGGCTAACCTGTCAGGATACTAAACAAGTCTGATGGAAGTGGGTACCGGCATGTGGTATGACTAAGTAAACCCGCCGGAGTACTGAACATGCTTGCTGGCAATGGGGCATTCTACCTAGCGAGGATGGTAATCTGACAAAAATAAATAATAAATTTAAACTTGTCCTGATGTACGTCATTACTTGTAGACAAAGTTGACACAAAGTATTTATGGTTAACCTAAGGTTAATGAACTCCATAAATTTTCCATTGGGAACTAACTTTGAGACTATCTTGAAACTCTCTCTCCTACCTCTTCTTATCTATATAGAGGATCTCTTATCCTATAGGTGGGGCGATCTTCTAACCGTCTCTTCAGACCAATCTGTGAAATTTATCTCTACACTTAACAAGTTGTAAATCTTCATCTATTGGGAGAACTGACTGGTTTCCTATATTTTTTTATTGTGAGGTGTCACTATACTTAGGTGTGGGGGAGGGGTTCATGAGTTGACAAATGATAACATTGCATAGAATAAGTAAATCTTTGTAAAAATTTATGTGTGTTGTTTTCATAATACAGGCTATTATATCAATAGTTATTTTATTTTTGAAATGCTAATTTCCTATGTGTATAAATTGCCGTACATTTCCTTAATAGACCACTTAACTGATTTATTTTCGTTACAAACTGTTCATTACAGAGTTATGATTATATGCCTTATAGAATGTGAGATAGAGGAATGGATTGTGTAATCATAATGGAAAAACAAATAATAATGGAACACTCCTAGCCTACCTCTGCTCCTATTCACTGTGTTCATGGTCTCTGAGGAATCAATTGCCTCAGCCACAAAGCTCCCAAGAGTTGGAATTCGTTGGTTTAAACACCACCAGTTTCCAAGAGAAAGATATAACAGGGTTTTCAAAACCAAATTTCAGAACATCTTAGGAGTTAAGGGATACTCCAAGGAGTAGATAAAAGAGGAGCTAATCAACCCTCTTATAGTCATCACCAGATTGATTACATGTGAAGGTAGATATTCCATCTTTAAAGATTTCCACTTTCAGTTCAATAAGCCATTGAATTTTCCCTTTTACTTCTTAAAGAGTCTTGAGAAGATGTCTTCCCAAGTGAGGAAAGATGTAACCAATCCCCATAACAACCTCTTTCACCATGGCCTTATCAAAATCCTTGTTTTAGCCGAATTGGAAAAACAGGGGAAAACTTGGGATGAATTCATTTACCAATTTTAAAACCCTCATCTTACAATCAAGACTAGCAAGAAGAACCTTGATCTAGGGACTGTTACTCCACCCAAACCCTCATGCTTAGGATATTCCTTTACTGGACCAAAAGCCCAAGAAACTTGTTGATACCCCTATAGCCTCATCAGGAAAGAAGACAAAGAAGCCTATTGCTAACCCCCCTCTAAAAACAGTAAAGACCAAGAAGCCTATTGCTAATTAATGGCATGAGGACGTGCCATATATTCGGTATGGGGGGAGTTTCCTGAGCTAAAAAATGCTAAGCATTGCCCATTTGTATAGCAAACCCATGAGAAGAGGAAGTAGGATTTCTGTCAAAATTTTGTCATACTGTCTTTTTACAATGTATTGGGATATTATATCAACGGTTGTTTGTATTGGTATGCTAAATTATATACTGTTGGCATCATTGTGTGTGTTATAATATTGCTGTGCGTTTTTATGTTTATGCTATAGAAGACTTCGTATACTTAACTACTCTTTGTGACAAATAGAGATCGATAACAACTGCTAAATACTTACTTCCATCTGTATTACAAGATTATGAAAAGAGGAACAATTGTTTGAATTAGATCGATGACAGACAATAAAAATTGTCCTATTCATGCCTAGCAGTACAAACCAAGCCTTTTGTTAGTATTTGTCATTTCTGTCAGTTACCAATGATCAAATTTACTCTTTCATGTGATTGATAGGGTTATTAGGTCAAATTGTTATATTTTCAAAATAAAATTCTCAAATAAAATTTGACATATCTTGGTTGTAAAATTTTCATTGGTGTGTCTAGGTGTAATTTCTACTCCCTCCACTCATCCAAGGTCATAAATTTTCATCATGGTCATGTCATCATTCCTTGTCATAAATTTCAAATAATTGTCTTGGTCAAAGTTCTACTTCAAAATTGGTTTTTGAATTAAGGAAGATGAATTTGACAAAAGTGAAAGAGGTGTTTGTCAATAATAGACCAAGAAACAAAAACCTTCTTCATTTTATGCACATGTGTTATTATTTGAGAGAACTTCCCCAAATACAATCGCTATAGGGGGTTTTCTGCACATTTGGACAACTTGACTTCAAGTCAGTTTTTCAGAGGTTTTGAAAAGGCATTTGCAGCTCTTCATGGTTCCATTATGTAGCAGACACCATACAATTTCCAACAATTTCCAACAATACCAAGTTAAGCCCAAAACTCCTCTGGGAAGGCCTCCAAAAACCTTCTGAAAGACCACATTGCTTTTCCGCTGAGAGCACACTGCACTTCTGTAATTTTCGAGTAACCAACTTCAAGCTTGTATTATGAACAAATGGGAAATTATTTTTGAAACCTGGAGGACATTTCTGTTAATAACATACTCAAAAACAATAACCTCTCTCATTTTCTGAATATACGTTATGGTTTGGGATATATTCAATTCTCTTAGAGGCCTAGTTTTTCAGAAAATAAACACTTTGTTTTTCCTGTTTTAGTCATGTTTTCCTAACAACTGGAAGTGAAGTTTTGAAAACCAAGAGAAGTTTTTATCAAGGACATATTAAAAAACAAAAACCTCTCTTATCTTTTACACAATATTTACTGTCTTGTAGTTACAGGTGTCACTTTGATAACTATTTTTCAAAAAGTTCGCCATGCCAGAATTGTTGCGCTTTTGGGAAGTCACTTTTGGAACTAATTTTGCAGAGGTAAAATTGTTGTTTTGCATGGTTTAAAGGATAATGGGTATAATATAAATCTCAAGGCTTCATCACATGTCATCAACAACCTCCAAAAACTCCAAACCCTCCAGTTCAAACTTAGAGAGCATGAAACACGGAGTCGTCATTTATGCCATCATAACACTGTCCTACAAGCCAAGATGAATTGTCTACAGCGTTTGGTTGATGATATGTCTGACACAAATAATAGTCTCTAGATGCAATCGAAACATCATAAAAGGCCCAAGAAAAAATCCCTCGGGCAAGAGGGAGAAGCTTCTAAAGTTGATCCACCCCCTCCTTCGCAAGTCTAGTCATGTTGGGTGATTAATTTTTGTTTGCAGTGGGACCTGCAAAATCTTAGGTGTGGGGGTAATGTTGGGCCCATGATATGATTGATTTCATGACGTTAATTAGATCCTTTTTGCCGAATATGTGTATGTGTTTTCCTATTTTGAAGAGTTTTTAAAGATCTTTTGTGTCAAATCGCTATGATCCGCACCAGGGAAGCATAACTCATGTTTTATGATGATCTTGAGTGTAATTCAGTATGTTTTTATGTTTCCAAGAATCTAATTCGCATTTTTTGTGTCACAGGGAAAAATCGTAACTTTTTTTTTTCTTCCGACACTCAGTCCAGTACTCCATCCGACACTCATTTCGATACTCCATCCGACACTCTGTCCGGCACTCCATCCTGCATAAAAACAATGGTATTGGCAACCAATGATGGACGAATCAAAGACATGGGTTTTGCTCGTGCTTGTGGCCTCCAGCTATTCAATGCTTGACAACTCGATTTGGATTGTTATGTTGGGCGATTATTGGCTCACCTCATTTCTAGAAGCCACTGACAGTTAGTGCATCTTAAATGCAATTTACTATTTTTAGAGAGGGTTGATCCTTTCAGTGGTTGACCTCTCAGCCTGTAAAAATATAAATACCACCAGTAGTGGCAAGATGAAAAATAATTTGAAGAAGACATTTTTATTGTGTAATTGAGACATCTCTATAAAACTACATTTTTTAATGAATGACAGTGCTGTGTTGATTCTCTGATCGCAATTTCGTGTTGAGAAGTTGCCTAGACTTCCTGGGGGGCCCACTAGTGGTCTGGGTAATTATTCTCGTTAGTGTAGATTTATAATTGTTCATTTTCCTTTCTTAGTTTTCAAAATCTTTTTTTATTGTGTCAAATTCCCAATTTCGATTGCTTGCTGTGTGTTTATTTTAGTTGCAGAATTGTGTATCTAATTCCTCCTTCTTTTAATTGCAAATTGTTTTCTGAGTTAATGTTAATGAATGTGTTTTGTTGTAGGTTGCTTATGAAGAATGGTTAACATGCCATGTCTTTCTAACTAAATAGGGAATAAGCTTAAGCTTAAGCTACTAACCCCTGTGTGATTAGATAATAGTCAAAATTTATGTATGCTGAAATAGAACAGTTAGAAGTTAAAATAGAGTTTTAAAACATAATTTTTAATTCATGATTTCTTTGACAGGGTTTCGGTGGACGGATAGTCATTAGTCTTTAGTTTTCAATTTTAGTTTGCCAATCTAGTTTCCATTTAGATTTATTTATTTAATTCGCCATTTAGTTGCTTATTTGCTTTCTTGTCATATGCTGAAATAGTGTTTAAATTCTGTTTATGAGTATTTCCTCTTTCTGTAACCTGCATTGTTAAGATAGAACTAGTTTAGTTTACTTCATGGAATTTCTTTTTTAGATCTAGGTTGCAATTTCAATTCGTAGCTAATCATTGAGTTTAGTGTAGTATGAATTTGCTTCATTACCATAGAATGCAATTGAGTTTACTAGCATAGTATCTTTATAACTGTTGATGATTAATGTATGATTGAATAATCACATGGATATGCGGGATAGTTGATGTTGTTTCAATATGGCTAAGTTCTCACTGGATTTCCTAATTCACAATTTTCACTTTGCTATTGAAGTCAATATCTAGTTTATCCCTCTTGAATTATCTTTCATTGTTAAATGCCATCGTGATATTATAAGACACCAGAGACACAACCATCAACACTATATATGAGTTTTCTTGCTTTCATAGATTAGAAGATAGTTTTCTTTCTTTCATAGGTTAGAAGATAGTTCCTTGCTTTCATAGATTAGAAGATAATTTCCTTGCTTTTGTAGGATATCTAGTCTTCTTGCTTTAATATATTAAAGAGTAGTTTTCTTATCATAGATTAAAGAATAGTTGTTAATTCCTTTTATTATCATAATGCTTTCAATTTAGTAGTTTTCCTTCTGTAAATTAGAAATAGTTGTGGAGATTAGTTTAAGAATAGAGTTCATTTGTTTCTTAGTTTAATTAGTTTCTTATTGATTAGTTTAGAAGTTATCATAGGTTAGTTAGTTGTTTAGTTGCTTTAATAGAATAGTTGCTTGCTTGTTTATTTACTTGCTTTCACAGGATAGTTGCTTATTGAATTCAAGTAGGCTAGTTGAAGTAGTTTGTTGTTGCTATTTGCTTATTGTTATTGCTTTAGATAATTTTCTTTTTCTTATGGTTAGGATTGAACTAGTTTTCTTTAGGTAGGGTTTTCATTTGCTTTCCTAGAACTATCCATCGATCCCTCGTTTAAAGGTTACTTAGGGTACATAGTTTGAGTTGCTTGGTAGATTTTGATCATTAATAGTCTTTTGCTTGAGTAGATTAGCCCTTAGATATCCACTTCCTTAGTTAGACTATACTACTACCAGCCCTTCTACCTTGGCATATATTTTTCTACAACTCTAAGTTTACTTACCCCAGGTTGACAATTTAATTGAGGGTTTTTAGTGCATATAGAACACCTATCATTCACCAAAATCAAATTTGAAGGCACATCTTTCCAGTGGTAGTTTACCGATTTTTTGTCCGGACGACTAATTTTATGAATAAAGTTATACCCTAGGAACTTCGGTTCGCTAGGAGAGTATTCTGGAATAAGTTTAACCCTTTTTTGGGCCCGAGGGACTAAATTTTTGAAAAAGGAACATTCTCCTTGGTTTTGGTTTATCTCTTTTTCAGGCCTTGGAGATTACTTACGAAAAAGGAACCCCCTCGGAGTCCATATTTAAGCTCTTTTCAGACTCCCTAAATATGAAAATATCGTTGAGTGACCTTGTTCCTTTCACACTCGTTAATTGGTCCAGAAAGAACATCTATTTGGCATGAGTTTAACCCTTTTTTTAGCCAATAGATTATCCATGAAAAAGGTACACCTCGAGAGACTTGTCTCTTCGGGAGAGTTCTCCTAAGTTATATTTTATACTTTTTTGAGATAAGAAGACTAAACTTATAAAAAGGTTGCGAGTCCATAGTTAAGCTCTTTTGAGACTCCTTAAAATTGAAAAGATCACCGAGTGATCTTGTCTCAATCACACTCGTTAAAATGGATTTGAAGAGACATATTTTCGATATAAGTTTAACCCTTTTTTGAACTTATTGGACTAGTTGTGAAAAAGGAACTCCCTGGAGTCTTCTTTTAGGCTTTTTTCAGACTCTCTAAAACATGAAAAAACTTGCGAATGACACAGTCGAAGCTTTCAACAAGATCTTGGAGACAACGTTGATAGAGATTTGTAGTGTGAACAAAGATGATTTGGATTTGAGAGTGCCAACAATGTTATGGGCTTATCGAACCACTTGAAAAAAGATAACAATGAAGACTCCCTTTAAGTTAGTTTATGGATTGGAAGCAGTCGTACCTATGGAATATTTGGTTCCTAGCTTACGAATTGCAACATTTATAGGTATGGATGACACAGGTACTGTTCAAGACAGGCTTGTGTAGTTGGTAGAACTAGAGGAAGACAGGTTTATTGCAAGATTTCATCAGGAGGTATAGAAGGAACGATAAAAGGCTTAGCATGATAGACATATCAAGAAGAAAGCATTCAAACAAGGAGATCTGGTATTGTTATACGACAACAAGTTCATGAAGCATCCAGGGAAGTTAATGACACATTGGCTTGGGCCATTTGAGGTCGCCAATGTTACATAAGGAGGATCTGTGTAGTTGAAGACTCTTAAGGGGGAATGGAAGGATGGTTTAGTAAATGGGAGCCAGTTGAAATTGTATTATGAAAACCAGTTGCCTTGCGACCCTTAGTAAAAGTAAAGGAAGAAGGATCTAGGTACTAGGTGTAGTTGAAACTGGGTACTAGACACATAAAAGATAGTCTACACACGACAGGGAGGGACAGGGAAAAAAGAATAGGCTGCTTCACATAGTCTACAGTCGAAGTGATACATAAGGTTCAACCCTGTAGTGACTCAGAATGAGTCACAGGTGAGTGTTGGAGGCCTATTGTCCCTTGGTTATGGATTAAGGAAGAAAGCAAAGAGTAAGGAAGATGAAATAAGAAGTACGAAGAGAGAAGAAGGCGCATAAACTGAGGATGGGTCGAAGTGATCAAAGAAGCAGAAAAGAAGGAGCGAAGTAATGGAAAGTGAGTCGTTGAAAGAGAATATCAAGGAAGACAGATCAACAAAGAAGATGGACCGTGGACAACTCAGCAAGTCGAAAAAGACACCAATGGATGCTTTGGAGCACCTCACGGGAAAGAAGGAAGAACAAACTGGTGAAGCCATTAAGATGCGGGATATGTAGAACCTAGGGTTTGACACCTAGGGTTTTGGGAATTTAGGGTTTTGACACTTAGGCTTCAGTCTAAGGCTGTCTAAGAATCATTGTAATGTATAAATAAAGATCTAGAAGAGTGAGGAGGGGTTGTTTGGTTGTTGTTGTTATTGTTGGTTATGATTATTGATGTTGTGTGAGAGACGTAGTGTCATGAGAGCAGTATGTATTCTGGATCTTCAGCTTGGTGAAAAGATCAACCCTGGAGCTAGGTGTGCAGGGAGGGGAGAGAAAGAGAAAGAGAGAAAGAGATCTGCAGCTAAGTGCAAAGATAGAACTGTATGTTTCCATCTAATATATCAAGAACTAGAGTTCTGTGGACGTAGCCCTAGGGAGAGGGTGAACCACGTATATCTTGTTGTTCTTTGTGGTTGATGTTGTGCTATTTTATCTCTGTTATATTTTATTGCATGATTGTTAGATAAAAGATATAACTATGCGAAGAAAGCATAATATTGTTAAGCATAGTTGTTGGAAAAATAAGAGGGGGGTGAATCAATTGTTACTGTGCTCAAACAATTATGCCCATTTTAAAATATTCACAGAACACTCAATGACAATCACAATGATGTAAGGAAGTAAGTAATAGAATATTAAACATCAATCACACACGTGAAATATACAGAGACAGATATTTCTTGAAGAAACCCATAAAGGGAAAACACTCTTCTTCTTAATATGATAAGTAATCTTTATTTTCTTTACATTATCATTCTTATGAGCTCCAACTCCTCTTGAGGCTACAACCTCTAATTTACAAGTAGCAACTTGTTGAGAGAACCAACTCTTTGATTTATCTAGCACCCAGTAGAAGGAAGAACCAAATCCCTGAGTGTTCTAGCACCAACTGGATGGAATACCAACTTCCAGTCACATAGGCACCGACCTAAATAACAAAGAACAATAGTTCTCCCTTGCACTGCCCTACCACCTTGGTTTTTTTGGCTGCAACCAGATGGAAGTTACAACTCCCTGTGTTCAATCACCCTCTTGAAACTCTAAGAACAATAATCCTCCGTAGCACCTCCCTTCCACCCTGAAATATGAATCTTTGCTTGTTATGACTTTATCACATTGATACATTATTTATCTATGGCTTACCAGTGTCATCAGTATTCTGCTACACTTCTCTGCTCTCCTGCATTTGTGTCTCTCTACTCGCATGAATCACTCTCAACAACAACACCCATCTCTTCTTTGTTCTGCGCTTTTATATTCTCTGTGCACCACTACTTCCTTTGCACAATGCCTATGCATGCTCTTTACAACGTCATTGTTATTCCCTACAGGTTTTTCACTGCAGCTCTTCCTTACTCCTTCATATATCGACAACATAATCACTTCACTTCTCTGTTATGGATGCATTTCTCACGTCAAGTCATCTCATGATCATCATGGAAATTCTTCATCTTCCCTGGAGGTTCTATTTCCTGTGAGTTCTTAATCAGTGGTCGATATGATGATATTCCTTAGATTCTCTAGCAGTCGAGACTCTTTGTCTTCTCTGTCAGTTATATCCAGTCAAATATGGATTTTTTGGCTTCTATCCCCTTCCTTCGCTTGACCACCGACGGTGACCAAGCGCTTATTCAAAATGCGATTCCTGATTTCTGTCTAGTGAGCGCTGGCTCCATTTCATGATATGACCTTGGGCTATGAGATTCATGTGACCAAGCGATTGTGAGAACATCCAAAGGTGGTTTATACCAAACTACTTTTCTCCCCACAATTCACCACGATCCTCCACACGTCCTTTATCCAAAACCATGGTTTCAATTGCGACCCTCTCATGAAAAATTAAGGCATGAGAATGTTATGGACCCACAATGGAGCATGAGCGTCGATCTCATGATCTTGATGGTGCTCTTGAACGGACAGTTCAAACCTGTCCTCTCAAGTGTTGGGTATGTGTTATATTCTTTGCATGTGTTTGTGTGGGCGCGTCAGATTCGACAACTGTGTCTGACGATCCCTCGTAGTAGTGATTTGTCTGTGTCATATGCGTCAGGTGATTTCCTAGGGGGGTCCTAGGGGGGCAGGTATGCCCCACCCTGGTTAAGCACAACGTTCGGGGCAGCGCCCTGAATTTTCTTTTTGGGCGGTTTTTGCTATTTTTATTAGATTTTGCTATTTTTAGCGGTTTACTAAATTAATCCCGGATTAATGGATTAGGGTTTTGGTATCTACAGAATACCTAAAAACATTGTATATATTGTATGGTGAATGGTGAAATTCAAAATAATGAATATAAGAAAGGTTTTGTCGGTTGATGGTTTCCGACATAAATCTTTGTGTACTATGTGAATGAGCCATTGATTAATTTCTGTTTTACTTAAGAATCTATATGCATTGCTTTACTTCACAGGTTTAAAAATTACATCAAGTTTGTGGACCAGATATCTCCTTCCTCCATCAACAACTAAGGTTTCCTTCGTGATACAGGCTTCGGGAGTTTCAACTCTCAAACCCTGTTGCTGCTGAATGGCTATCTTCCAGAATGGAAGATATGCTAACATTTGTCCTCTTCAATCGATGACTCTTCCTTCTTTCCTTTGTCCATGTGCAATCCTTGGTCTCAACTATTAGATGACATGTGTCACTCCAAACCAACGGACGAGATCGATTTCATGAATTGAGATCTGGGAGTTTCAATTCTCAAGTTCTCGTTTTCTCTCGGAGCATTTCACCCAGAGTCCACGATCCAACGACGCGTGTCCCTCTCGGATCAACGATCAATATCTCCTTCGGGTCTCTAGACTTTGGAGATTTCAATTATCAATCTCTACTTCCTTAGAACGCTTTTAGCTAGAGTCCACAGATTCCTGCCATGTGTCCTCCTTGAATCAATATTCCTTGTTCACTTCGGGACTTCGAAACTTCGACAATATAAAACCTTTCTCCTTCGTGTTTTCCTGTAGAAGTTTCACCCGAAGTTCATGATTCGTTGACACGTATCCTGCTGCACGATCAACGAACGAGAATACACATGAAATCATCTTCAGATCAGATGACTCGTATCCACTTCGGGTCTTTGAAATTTGGGACTTCAGGTCTTTGCGCGAGTAATGGTGGTAAAAATATCTGAGTGAAGTAACTCTTGCATCACTTGATGATGTGTCATGATTCGAGAAGATGCCATGTGTCACTCGGATTTGTGATTTACACGTACCTGAAATGTTGAATCAACTTCACACTTGTCATTGTCTAATTGCACCATGTGTCTTTGCTGACATGGTCTACCACGTGTCCTTGATGACGTGGTATGCTGATGTAGATCTCCCTAATCTAACATTCATTATCTGATCTCTAGATCCAACAGTTGATGGAACTTCGCATTCCGGGGATTTCAAATCTCAAACTTTTAAGAGCGTAAACTCCTCACATATCTATATCTAAAGTGAATGTTATTCATTCGATCAAGGTCTTGGATCGACAGCTCGATCTTTCTGTGATGCAACTTTGCTATCTTATCTTGTCCTTCCACTCGAAATTGATCTGACGGTTGACAAAACTTCGCATTCTGGAGATTTCAAATATCAAACTTTCCTGAGTGTAAACTCCTCGCATCTTTAGATCCGGACTAATAGTTGTTCTTCGATCATGTTCTCATATCGACGAATCGATCTTTCTGCACACTCCTCCTGTATGGATACTGATTCGACGACCATTGTCACTCATCGTCCTGAGATTACGCTTCCTCCCAACTTGGAAGAATGTCTATGTGTCAAATGCCTCGACCTTTGATCCTTATGCGAGTCCTGATGACTTGAACCTCATCTGCGCTTTTGGAAACTGCTATCTCTTCTGATATTTCTCGTCTCTACCTACTGTTCGCTTCTCTTGAACTTATTATTGCATTGTTTGCCATCATTGTTTCTTTACTTTCTTGTAAACATACCATCGTCGTTGTTGTTATTTCCATCAATGACAAGAACATTTTGCCTATAAACATGTCAACAATCTCCCCCTTTGGAATTGATGGCAACCTTGAAGGACTGCACTGTTCTACTTAGGTCTCCAACTGTAGCATCCAGAACACACATTTTCTCCCCCTTTGACATCAATGTAAAAGAGAACATGCTCCCCCTAAGTTGTTGTAGTACTTTTCGGAGGTATCAGATATTCAACCAATACATACTCCCCCTAAAAAGATGGATCCTCTTAGGTTGATAATGGAGTCACACCCAACTTCTGGTGTAGATACTCAAACTGAGCTTTTGCAAGCGGTTTAATGAAGATATCAGCTATTTGATCTTTGGATGGAATATAATGCAAAGAAACAACAGTGTTGGTCACCTATTCCCTCAAGAAGTGATACTTGATGGTATATGCTTGGTATTGGAGTGAAACACATGGTTATTTGACAGACTGATTGCACTGGTATTATCACAATGAATTGGGATTGGTGCAATATATTTTACCTCCAATTATGCAAGTGTCTGAATCATCCACAATACTTGGGTACAACATGTGGCAGCTGCAATGTATTCAACTTCTGTAGTTGATAAGGAAATGGAACCTTGCTTCTTTCTCAACCATGATACAAGGGAATCTCCTAAGAAGAATGCACCTCCACTCGTGTTTTTTCTTTCATCCACGTAGTTATCCCAATCAACATATGAATAGACTGATAGTTGAAAATTATGATTCCTAGGATACATAGGCCATAGTCCATTGTTCCTTTCAAGTATCTGAATATTCTTTTGACAACTAACAAATGAATCTGTTTAGGTGAGGCCTGATACCTTCCTACCATTTCAACAACATGCATTATGTCTAGACAGAATGTTGTGATGTACAATAGGCTTCCTATCATAGACCTATATGAACTCTGATCAACATCAGGTGAATCATCATCCTTGCTTAACTTACATCCAGTGACCATAGGTGTGCTCATAGGTTTAGAATATTCCATTTGAAACCTTTTCAAAATTTCTCATAGATATTTTTCTTGAGAAATAAATATTCCTTCAAACCTCTGAGTAATTTGCAGGCCAAGAAAAAATGGCAGTTCCCCTATCATAGACATTTCAAATTCAGACTGCATGGCAGAAGAAAACCATTTTACCAATGAAGCATTATTACTACCAAAGATGATGTCATCTACATAGACCAACACAATGAGCAGATCATTACCTTCTATTTTGATATATAGATTGTTGTCAATTGTTCCTCTCTTGAACCCTTTGTCTTGTAGATATGTATCCAGTCTGTGATACTAGGCACGAGGAGCTTGTTTCGAACCATATAAGGCTTTCTTCATCTTGTAGACAAAGTCAGGGTGATCTGACAGTTGGAAACCCTCTGGTTGTTCCATATAGATTTCTTCTTTTAGATCTCCATTTAGAAAATATGACTTGACATCCATTTGATAGACTTTAAACTGTTTATGACAAGAATAGGCAAGAAACATTCTAATAGCTTCTAATATTGCTAAAGGCACAAATGTTTCATCAAAGTCCAGTCCTTCTATTTGAGAATATCCTTTGCAGACCGATCTAGCCTTATTTCTTACAATATTTCCTTGCTCATTCATCTTATTTTTGTAGAACCATTTGGATCATATTACATTTTTATTTTCTGGCCTAGGAACGAGTTCCCAAGTGTCATTCTTTTTAATCTGGTCCAGTTCCTCATTCATTGATTTTAACCAATTTACATCTTCACTGGATTCATTGAAGTTCTTGGGTTCAACCATGGATATGATGGCCATATGTGATTGCTCGGTGTTTTTTATTATACTTCTCTTGGTTTGTACACCTTTGTCTTTCTCACCAATTATCTGACTTGCAGGATGATTCTTTTGAATAATTCTGGAAGAAGAATTTGATGTTGTCTACTAATTTGAGTCTGCCTGAGTATTTGCATCTTCATCTGACTCAGAGCCTTCTTGTTCTAATTCTTGGACCTTTTCAGCTTCAACTTGACCTATATCCTTTGTTGTTGTTTCAGTATTGTTTGCCTCTCTTACTGGGACTCCTTCATCAACTTTTATGTCAATACAATCAACCAATTTATGCAACCTCTTATTATAGAATCTTTATCCTTTGTTGTTTTTACCATACCCTAAGAAGATGCCTTCATCAACCCTGTCATCATACTTGCCAAGGTTCTTATTATTATTCTTTATGCAACACTTACTCCCAAAGACTTTGAAGTGTTTGATTGTAGTAGGTCTTCCATGCCACAACTCATAAGGTGTCTTTTCACTATGTGGTTTGAGGTGATATTTATTAAGAATATGGATTGTTGTGTGTATTGCTTCTACCCAGTAGGTTTGACCAATGTTTTTCTCATTCATCATGGACCTGGCCATTTGCTGAAATGTTATGTTTTGCCCCTCAACTACTCCATTTTTCTGTGGGGTTCCTGGGATTGTGTATTCTCTTTTGATCCCATGTTTATCATAGAACTCCTTGAAATCACTTGACATAAATTCTCCTCCTCTGTCTGATCTCACAACCTTTAATCTGTTTCCTATTTGATTCTCAGTTAAAGCCTTAAATATTTTAAATTTCTCAAATGCTTCAGCTTTTTCTTTGAGGAAAGAAACCGAAGTGAGTTTGGAGTAATCATCAATGATCAGCATGAAGTAGTTTTCCTTCCCTGTGCCTTCATGTCTTGATGGTCCACATATATCCATACGAACTAATTGGAGTGGTTTCTTTGTTGAAGTAGAGTTATTGGATTTAAACTATGTCCTGGTTAGCTTTCTTACTTGACAGGGTTTACACACACAATCTTGTGGCTTTGATATTCTTGGAAGATCTTTTACTGGCTCAATATTTTTGAGCTTAATTAAGTGGTCAAAGTTTATATGTCCATGTCTCCTATGCCTTAACCATCTCTCATCATGTTTTCTTAGATGACACTCTTCTCTATCTTCTTTTAGCACATACACATTATTATCTATCCTTATGCCTTTAGCCACCACTTGTCCTGAATTTATAGACTTTATCTTACAATCTTTGGAAGTGAACACCACTTCACATCCTCTGTCACACATTTGACTTACAGTGAGAAAATTATGTTTCATCCCATCTACAAGCAAGACATCCTTGGATTTTCCTTTTCCATTACTTAAACTCATCATCCCTTTACCCTTTATTTTACCTAGCTCATCATTTCCAAAGGTCACATTTCCTGTTTTGCCTTTACTTATAGACAAAAACTTATCCTTGTCTCCAGTCATGTGCTTGTAACATCCACTGTCTATATACCAGTGGTCTTTTTGTTTTTGAGCTGAAAGTACTAGACCACATTTTTCACTATCTTTCTTTTTCCATGTGCTGGCATTTCTAGCTAAAGGATTTATCCTTGGATCTGCCTTGTACTTCTTCAAATGACAGTTTGCATCTTTATGATTGAAGTTATGACAGTTATGACATTCGACATCATTGTTCAATAGGTCAAAGTGATTGGTGCTACGTTTTCTATTCTTTGGCTGCGTAGTTCTATGCTGTAAAGATTGTTTATTTCTTGACCTCCTCAGTTCCATGTCTCTAAACTTAATTTGACAGTTTACAATCTTATGACCAAAATTAGAACAGTAAAAACAATAGCCATGAAAGAAATTTTGGTACTTGAAGGATGGCCTTCTTCTTGGCATTTTTTGCTCCATCTTCTGATCTCTTTGTTTTTTATCAGGGATCATCTTGTCTTTATTAGATTTTGGTGACATAGTACTCTCATGGTCTGATTGTCTATTGTCTTGGAACTTGATCATCTTTAATGGATCTTTGCTTTCTGTCCCTTTTCTGCTTAAACCACTTACATAGCCTAAACCAGTCTTCAACAAAGGAGATATCTGTTTGTTCAGAATGTCATTTAGTTTTGTTGAGGCTTTAATGCTTGGAACATTTTGGAGATACAATGCTTTAAACTTCTCCATCTCTTTTCTTGTTTTTACTACCTCTTGTTCCAAGGCTTCACATCTTACCTTCCTTTTCGATAACTGTTATCTCGGAATTTCCTCTATCTTCTTTGCCTCTTCTAACTCCACTTTTAGCAGGGAAAAGTCTTCAACAGGTTTTTTACCATTCTTTTCAAACTGCATCAACAATTGTTTTTGTTTTCTCTTCTTGAGTCTGAGTCTGTCAATCTCTTCTAAGGCATTGGTTAGTTCTCCTTCCATATCAACCACAACTTCTTCATCATTAACATCACTTCCTGTGTTTTTATTATCATAATCCTCTTTGGCCATAAGAAGAAATTCATTAACCTTATCTTCATAGGAAGAGTCACTATCCGTGTCTTGTAAAGAGTCATCATTGTTTACACATAAGATTTTATTTTTACCAAATATCCTAGGTTTGTACTTCTTTTCACCTTCAAAATTATGATCCTGCTTCTTGTGTGGACACTTAGATGCAAAGCAACCTATATTTCCGCAGTTAAATCACTTGAAGGGCAACTTGCCTTGATACTTGCTTGATCATTTCTTTAGTCTTATCACAATTTTTTCTTCAATTTCATCAGGCTCAGATTCCTCATTCTTATCTGCTTTAAAAGAAGATTCTCTAGTGTTGGATTTATCTTTACCTATCCTCATTTCATATGCAGTCAATGTTCCTAGAAGTTGATCAAAATCCAAAGTTTTTAGATCATTAGGTTCTTCTATAGAAGATACCTTTGGGTTGAACCTATCTGGCAGAGATCTCAAAATTTTCTGAACTAAAGAGGCTTCCTCAATTTTTTCACCAAGAGCTTTCATTGCATTTACTAGCTCTTCAATTCTCAGAAAGTACCTCCCAATATTTTCATCTTCTTTCATCTGTAGCTGTTCAAAATGTGCTTTGTAGTTTTGAAGCTTGGCATCCTTTACCTTCTCATTATCTTCATAACTGCTAATGAGTTTGTCCCACATATCTTTGGTAGTTTCTAAGTGCATAGATTTTATAAATTCTTCTTCTGCAAGCCCACTCAAAATAGCATTCATAGCCTGAGCGTTGAAGCTGAATTCTAGCTTGTCATCCTTATTAGCTAGTACAACTGGCTTTACATAACCAGTTTCTACCACATCCCAAACATCTACACCTAAATCCATTATGTAGGTTCTCATCCTAACTTTCCAGAAGGCAAAGTTTGTTCCATTGAATAGAGGGGCCTTATTGGTTGAAGTTCCTTCATGGATTGACATGTTTAAGCTTATTGATCTACCTTTAAATAGAAAGGAACCGACTCTGATACCAACTATTGTACAATTGAGAGGGGGGTGAATCAATTGTTACTGTGCTCAAACAATTATGAACATTTTAAACTCTTCACATAACACTCAATGCAATCACAATGATGCAGGGAAGTAAGAAATAAAATTTAAACATCAATCACACACTTGAAATATACAGAGACGAATTTTTCCTAAGGAAACCCATAAAGGGAAAAACCTCTTCTTCTTGATATGATAAGTAATATTTATTTTCTTTACATTATCATTCTTATGAGCTCCAACTCCTCTTGAGGCTACAACCTCTGTTTTACAAGCAACAACTTTTGAGAGCACCAACTCTCTGATTTCTCTATCACCCACTAGAAGGAAGCACTGACTCCCTGAGTGTTCCAACACCAACTGGATGGAAGCACCAACTTCCAGTCACACAAACACCGACCTATATAACAGAGAACACTATTTCTCCCTTGCACCACCCTGACACACTGGTTTTTCTGGCTGCAACCAGATGAAAGCTACAAATCCTTGTGTTCAAGCACCCACTTGAAACTATGAGAACAACAGTCCTCCTTAGAACCTCCCTTCCACCCTGAAATATGAATCTTTTCTTTTTATGAATTTATCACAGTGATAAAATTTTTATCTATGGATTACCAATCTCATCACTGTTATGCTACATTTCTGTGTTCTCCTGCATCCGTGTCTCTCTACTCGCATGAATCACTCTCAACAACAACACCCATCTCTTCTCTGTTCCATGTCTTTATATTCTCTGTGCACCACTGCTTCCTCTGTGCAATGCCTCTGCATGCTCTTTACAGCGTCGTTGTTCTGCCCTACAGGTTTCTCACTGCAGCTCTTCCTTACTCCTGCATAGCTTGACAACAGAATCACTTCACTTATCTGTTTTGCATGCATTTCTCATGTTGAGTCATCTCCTGATCATCATGGAAGCTATTCATCTTCTCTGGTGGTTATGTTTCCTGTGAGTTCATCATTAGTGGCTGATATGATGAGATTCCTTAGCTTCTCTAGCAGTCGAGACTCTTCATCTTCTCTATTAGTTACAACCAGTCAACTATGGATTCTTTGGCTTCTAGACCCTTCCTTCGCGTGACCACCGACGATGACCAAGCACTTATTCAAAAGGCGCTTCCTGATTTTTGTCTAGTGAGAGTTGGCTCCATTTCAATATATGACCTTGGGGTATGAGCTTAATGTGACCAAGCGATTGCGGGCGCGTCCAAAGGTGGTTTAGACCAAATTTCTTTTCGCCCCGCAATTCACCACAAGCCTCCACACACCCTTTCTCCAAAACCATGGTTTCTGTTAAGAACCAAACATCAATATAGCATAGAAAAACCTCAAGAAAAGTACTCAACGCCTTGAAAAAGAGAT
>SNQJ01S0021172.1:40321-66912 GCA_010110895.2 Picea sitchensis | reverse complement strand
CTAAATCACAACTAATGGCCTAAAGCCGACATAAATAAAATAACATTACTAATCTAATATGCCCCAATTAAGTGGTAATGAGCCAATTTTAGGGCTTAACAGTTTCAATTGTGGCCCACTCATGAAACATTAAGGCCTGAGCATGTTCTGGCCCTACAATGGAGCATGACTGTCGATATCACAATCTTGACGGTGCTCTTGAATGGATGGTTCAGATATTTCCTCTTAATTCTGCGGACCAGATCTCTCCTTCCTCCACCAATGGCTGAGGTTTCCTTCATGATCCGGGCTCCAGGAGTTTCAACTCTCAAACCCTGTTGCTGCTGACTGGATATATTCCAGAATGGAATATCTGCTGACATCTATCCTCTTCAATCGATGACTCTACCTTATTTCCTTTGTCCATGTGCAATCCTTGGTCTCAGCTATCAGATGACATGTATCCCTCCAAACCAATGGACGAGATCGATTTCACGAACCAAGCTCTGGGAGTTTCAATTCTCAAGTTCTCACTTGCTCCTAGAGAATTTCACCCGGAGTCCATGATCCAAAGACACATGTCCCTCTCGGATCAACGGTCGAGATCTCCTTTGGGTCTCTAGACTTCAGAGATTTCAATTCTCAACCTCCACTTCCCCATAACGCTTTTAGTTGGAGTCCATAGGTTCCTGCCATGTGTCCTCCTCGAATCAACGGTCCTCATTCATTTCAAGACTTCGACACTTCAGTAATATCAAACCTTTCTCCTTCATTTTTTCTCAGAGAAGTTTCACTCAGAGTTCACGATCCGTTGACACGTATCCTGCTGCACGATCAACGATCGAGAATACACCCTAAATGATCTTCAAATCGCACAACTCATATCCACTTTGGGTCTTTGACATTTGGGACTTCGGGTCTTTGCGTGAGTACTGGTGGTAAAAATCCCGAAGAAAAACTTCTGGAGTGACGTAAATCTTGCGTCACTCGATGATGTGTCACGAGCCGAGAAGCTACCATGTGTCACTCGGATTTGTTATTTACACGTACCTGAAATGTCGAATCAACTTGACACTTGTCATTGTCTGATTGCACCACATGTCCTTGCTGGCATGGCATACCATGTGTCCTTGATGACATGGTCTGCTGACATAGATTTCATTGACCTAATGGTCACTTTTTAATCTCCAGATTCGACGGCTGATGGAACTTTGCATTTCAGGGATTTCAAATCTCAAACTTTTAGGAGTGTAACCTCTTCACATCTCTATATCTGAATTGAATGTTTTTCTTTTGATTAGAATCTTGGATCGACGACTCGATCTTTTTGTGATGCAACTTTTCTAGCTTATCCTGTCCTTCCACTCGAAATTGATCCGATGGCTGACGAAACTTTGCATTCTGGAGATTTCAAATCTCAAACTTTCCTGAGTGTAAACTCCTCGCATCTTTAGATCCATACTAATCATTACTCATTGATCATGTTCTCATATCAACTGCTCGATATATCTGCATGCTCCTCCTGTTTGGATACTGATATGACGACCACTGTCTCTCCTGCTTCTAAGATTACGCTTCCTCCCGACTTGGAGTAATGTCTATGTGTCAAAGGCCTCGACCTTTGATCCTTCTGTGAGTCCTGATGACTTGGACCTTGTTTTCACTTTTGGAAACTACTATCTCTTCTAAGATTTCTCGTCTCTGCAAACTATTCACTTTTCCTGAACTTATGCTTTCTCTGTTTGCCATAATTTTTGCTTTCCTTGACTGTAAACATACCAACGTCATTTTTGTTCTTTCCATCAATGACAAGCACATTTTTCCTGTAAACATGCCAACAATAGCTAGGTTATATGCATTATTGTTTTGTATTCACTTTGCATTTCCTCTGGTTGTAGACACCTGTGTCCTGCAACCCCCCTATTGCTACTTCGGGTGAGAATTCATCTACTTCGCAGGTGTTGCTGAAAGGGCCAGTAGTTAGGGTTTGTTGGTGCACTATTAGAGTTGAACCCTGGGTCTTCCCCTATGCCAATAAGCTACATCAAAGAGGAATATTGGACAATGCTCATTAGTTTGCAGAGGTTTCTCACCTACGAAGGAAGGTATGCAGTAAACTTCCTATACCATTTGAAACTTTTATCACATTTTGAAGGAGGGCCACAAATTGATTTTCCTCACTTCCTATGGATGCGTTTAAATAAAATGGTGAGAGGAGTTAAATCAAATTCCAAGAAATCGGAAACTAGCCTCCATCGCCGTGACCTAATGAAAATTTTGGTTGTCTATGCCTTGAGGACACAAGGTAGTATTTGGAAGCAACTACTCCAATAGAATTTTTTCAGGAAGAAATGTCTAAATCTGTAGAGGAATGGGAAGAAGAAATACACAGTGAGGGGTCCAACAGAAAGGCAAAGAAAGATAAAGGGAAGAAATTAGGGGGTTAAGAAACCACTGTTACACCCAGCTCATCCTAGGCTATTGAGGGATTGGAAAAAGGAAAGTCTGTTGTAAGGGAGCCTACTACATCCAGAAAGAAGAAAACCTCCCAATCTCAGGAAACAAGTCCAACCTTGATTCGAAAAGATAAAAGACATAAGAAGAAGGAATCTGAGTTAGGGGAACGATCAGATAGTGCTCATGAAGAAACCATTGAGTTATCACCATAGACAAACAACAAATTGGAAAAGACCCATGACCTTAACATTCAAAGAAACAAAATGGGTCAATAGGAGAATGTGCTAGAAAAATGAATCCTAGAAGGGCCCACCACATCTAAGAAGTTGGATCCTACCTAGTCTAAAGTACCAAGTCTAGCCTCGGGTCCTAAAGATAAATTGCCACAGAGTAAGACCCGAAAGAGGAAGAAGACCGATCAACATGAAGTTTCACATGATGTCCTTGAAGCAACTGTTAAGCCCCCTCAAGAATTGGTTAAGGAGTTTGAAAATACCTCTGAGGTAGTTATTGTGTCTCCTCAAGAACTGGTTAGCGAGTTAGAAGAAACTCCTAAGATGACAAGTGGAAACAAAGGGAAACTCAAAATGGGGAAGGCTCGAAAGAAAAAAAATTCAAAGCCTACACCTCAATCTTCCAGAGTGGAAATAAGGAATGATCAGTAAGGGAAGACTCCAGAACCCACACTTCGGTCCTTCAAGATAAAAATAAAATCGACACAGGAGAAACAAGTGTCCAGGCCTATAACTGTTATTAAGATGAAGAAGCGGAAGTTGTTTGAGGAGACTTCCACCCCTATCAACAAATCTGAGGAAGTCTCACTTCCTATACGAAGGACCACCAGAAGCATGGCCAATAAGACAATATTTCCACATGTGCCTTCTCTTCAAAGAGAGCCCATTGATATCCCTAATTCTCTAGAGAAAGAAAGTGGCTATGGAGCTACGATTAGTGAGATCGAGGAGTTGGTGACAGAAACCTTGAGGGGTCTGAGAAAGGGAAAATATGTCTGAGCAGAGGTGATTGAGCAAACAACCACATCTGGTCCGAACAAATCTATGAGCAAACAACAATTGATAGTGAATATTGGGAAGCTGAAACAAGAAGTTGCAGAGTACCAAGTATTGGATAGGCACATTAAGCATGGATGATTTTAAGGATTGAAATTTATTTTAAAATGTAGAAACCTTGGCGAATATTACTAATCCTTCATATGTCAACTATAAATGTTTGGCGATATTTTTTTAAAAATATTCATATTTCTAAATATTTTATATAGTTTTTATAAAATTTTGACGATTTTTAAGGTAAAATAATTTTATCCTATAGAATTTGGGCGAATCATTTTTAAAATAGCAAATCTCATTTTTGGAAAAACCATGGAAAATTAGCCCATGATCGAAATTTAGCCCCTAAAATCATCATTGACATTAAGGCAAATAATGCACAGTTAAAAGAACAAAATTTAGGGTTACAAGATGCACAAGTAGAGGCCTCTGCTCAACTCAACAAAGTCTTATGGTTGATCCAATACATGAGAGTGATTAAGAAGGAAAAGAGGAGCGAAGCTTCTGGTCTTAACATCCTACAACCAGAGAAATGATGGGGAATGGTTCAAGTTTGCAAAATTTTTTGAGTATCAGTTTTGATGTTGTTGCATGAGGACATGCAATGATTTTAGCATGGGGGAAATGTTGAGTCTCCATTTTGACAGTTCTAATGTCCTATATTACCCCCTAGTTGAGCCTATTTTACCCATTCTATGTATATATACTTGACTGTTTCCTCCATAAATACACTTGATGACCTTGCCCATATGCATAGAGAGGTAACTTATGGTTAAGCCATGATTTGTTTATTTTTCTTGAGTTAATTTGATTAAATGATTGATTATGTATGATCCTAATCACTTGACTCTTAATAAGCTTAATCTGGTACCTCACTATTTTGGTGCTACAACTATAGTGTGATATGGTAATGCAACTATAGCGCGATCTGGTACCCAGTCTATAGCGCGATATGGTACCATCACACTTAGCCCTGCATCCGGTACCAGTCTTGCGCCTGTTTTGGTACCGCATTTGCACCTAATTTGGTACTCATGGCTGCAACTATGTTCATCCAGTACCAAACCCTTATTTCCAGAATTCACCTTTGAACGAGTATGATGATGGAGATTCCAAGAAGTCAGTTGGATCGAAGTCTCCAAAGTAGTTTCTGATATCACGATAGACTTCATCACTCATGCACTTCATGTCATGAGGATGAAGTCCATCCCTAGAGATTCGATATGAATTGCCAATTGTAATATTTTAAAAACTATTTGATAATTATCCTTATATCTTGATAGTAACGACTCACCTTCTTTATAATGGATTTTGTATAGGCGATAGAGTAGTATGGATGTAATGAAGAAAGTAGCAAGAAAATAATGATACATATTGTCATAATGTACGAGATGATGAACTGTTGATTCAATATACAAGTTGAAGAAATACAAATGATCTTTTGTGAAATTCATGAGTATGTTTAGAACGTTTTAGTCTGTTATCTATTTAGAGGTACCTTGTTGGTTCAGCAAGGGCCCACTGCCCCAACAAAGGTAAACCTCCCTGTACATGCTTTGTGTGATTGTGTGAGTGTGAACATTTAACAATTGTGTGTTTTCAATGATTCCAAATACATTTCAAAGTTCAGCATAGAATCACTTGCTTCTGAATCAATGTGAGTAATTGGACATAATATATAGTTTCCTTTTCTACTTCTACAGGTTAACATTTAATTGATAAGAGTATGATGTGTGGGATTGTTAAGCAAGCAAATGTTATTATTCTGAGTTTGTAATTGTGGTGTTCTTAGTGGGTACAGGAACCATAGGAATTCATCTCTTACCTTCATGTTCCATAGAATGAAGTCTCTCAATCATGTTGGTTGTTTTCTATCCTAAATAAGGTTTGATTGAATAGAATAGAGTTGTGATTGATTTATGTTTAAGAGTGACTAAAGTTTATTGTTGATTACTGTTTTCGATTGCTACAGGGAACAAGATATTAACTTCATCTCTCCATTTCATAAGCCTGGAATGATCAGACTTGTCACCTAATAAAGAACCTTTTGATTGAGTGTTTGTTTGAGAAGTTTTGTTACCAGTTTTCTCTTCTAAGTTTAAAGTTGTGTGAAGCATTCAGAAATTCTAGAAATAGATTATTATGTTATTAATTATTTCTCGCTTGAGCTAGATACAACAGACATAGGTAGGTTACCTATTCTCGACACATATAGTGTAACAACTCTTTTGATTACGAATCTCGGATTGACATATAAAAGAGTGCAAAATATTGAGCATATTTATACACCAACAAGAATGTTGTGGCTCATGTTTTATCTAGACAATTTGAGGAGGAAGGGTCACTCCTTGTATTACCATTACCAAGTCCAGGATAGCTCAAGGAATATTGTAGGGAATGTCTAGTAAAAATTATGATAAGGAATCTCATTTAAAAACTTTAGGTAGATCCCAACCCACTTAAAATTTATACATGGAAACAAGGTACATTGCAGCACAAAGGGCACATTGTTAATCTAAAAGATTCGACCTTAAAACAATGAGTATTAAATAAGATACATTCATCACTGATAACAAGTCACTCTGGCTTTCATAAAACCTATGAATGAACTAAGCGCTCATCCTTCTGGGATGGCATGAAAATAAATATCCATGATTTCGTAACATCCTGTGATGCTTTCCAAAGAAACAAGGGAGATACAATAAAGATACCAGGGACATTACAATCACTTCCAATCCCAACATAGATTTGGATAGACATTATAATGGATTTTGTCGTGGGACTCCCAAAAGTAGACAACAAATCAATCATCATGGTGTTTATTGACCATCTTTCAAAATGTGTTCATTTTCCCCCCTAGCTCATCCTTTCACTCCTTCCTTAGTTGGCCAGTTCTTCATAGATCATATCTTTAAGCTACATGGTATGCCCACTTATATTTTCTTAGATCAAGACCCCATAATCACCAACAAATTTTTGTAGGAGCTATTTAAACTTCAAGATACACAATTGAATATGAGCATTGCATATCATCCTCAAAATAATGGTCAAACACAAGTGGTCAATAAATGCTTAGAAACTTATTTGAGATTCTTTGCTTTTGAAAAGCCACACCAATGGGCACAATGGATTCTCCTTGCAAAATGGTGGTACAATACCACTTTTCACGGAGCTACCAAAATGACACCATATGAATTTGTTTATGGAAAAAACCCCTTTTCAGTGGCATCCTATGCACCAAGCACCTCCAGGGTTCATTCAATAGATAGAATGCTTCACACCAGAGAAGCTATTATCTGTATACTTAAAGACAACTTTGTTATGGTGCAAAATCAAATAAAACAACAAGTTGATCAATAGATATATGATCCTTATTTGTCCAAAGGGGATCAAGTGTTTCTTTTCCTACAATATTATAAACAGAAATGACTCAAAGATAAAGTTCCCCAAAAGCTATATCCTAAGTTCTATTGTCCTAGAGATCATACAACACATTGGTTAGGTCACTTACAAGATGGCTCTTCCATTGGGATAAAATTTCAAAGTGCATACCAACCTACTAGAACTTGATGAAGAAGGTTCCATTTGTCTTTGTATAGAACTAGTATTGGATACTAGAGAGCATTAGTTGCACCAACCCATGATCAAGGAATTATTGATCTAGTGAAAATATATGCAACCAAAAGATGCCACATAGGAATAGACAACAATTCGATGAAAATTTCCTCACCTTCATCCTTAAGGACAATGTTTCTTTCGAAGAAGGAGGGCATTTTAGGGTTTTACTCTAACCCCCTTACTTGGATACTTTATTAATGTATGAGGGATTATTCATAAAGAAATAGATTGATGACCTTCCTCTCAACCTCAGCCTCATGCACAGAGCGCACCATGAATTCTGCCTCCTCCCTCCTATGTTGAAAAAAGGAATCCAATCACCTAGAGGTGAGTAGATGCTCCATGTATATCCTTCTCATGTGTTTCCAATGCATCCCCAGTGGTGAGAACACCACGTCTTGGCTTCTGTAGGCCAGGTATGTTGCTACCATCGCCTTCGACCTCAAACTAAACACATCATCTTGCTTTTGTAATATTTCTCGTATAATCTACGGATCATCATTGGTGATGGAATTGATGTTCCCCATGCAAAGATACACCAGAGAACCATATTTCTTTCATAGTGTAGCCAAATACTTATGGGTAAGTGACCCGAATTTCATGAGGCTTCCAATGATGGGCCATGGTCTAGGCCCCAGTGGTAGTTTTGTATTATTTATATTAATGAATCCACACAGTTTAATTATCTCCACTAGCCAGGTCACCATCCCCCATATCATCGCTAAGACCACTATGGTCATGGAGACTACACTAGTTATCATCGACGCCTACATTTGATGTTGATATGTCCAACACTGCCTTTTCTTCTCTATCAATTTTATCACTCCTATTACTGCAAGGGGATGAAATAACATCGATACATAAGTACTTTGTAAATTTCCCAAGCTTCATAAATTATTTCTTTTCTTTGCTTTTTTCTCTCATCTAAGTACTTTTTCGCTCCATAAAGAATATTAGTACAAAATCATTATTTAAATATGAAATCTCATCTAAAGCCTTCTTCTTGCCACCAAAATCATTGGCCTAATTGGAATGATGTTGGTTTTTAATGACACATATGATGAATATAAAGAGCACAACCATGACAATGGGTATGCTGGGATTTCCATGCATGACATTAATTTGAGAAAGTTAAAACGAAATGAGGACAAGATCAGATATATAGAGTGGGTGTGTGAGTCATGTTTGAGTTTAGAAACCATCCCATATCATCAAGGCATGCAAATAGTCTATCCATGTCAAATTTTAGTGCATACAGAAACAATTTGAAAAAATTTCAACATTGGCCCCATTCACAGGTCACTGTTTCCCATGTCTAGTCCTAGTACAACGTCTTTTAGCCGTTTCATTTAAAATTCATTCAAGAAGCATGTCGCTGCATATAGTACTACAAGGGCATGAAATAACATTGATAACGAAGTATTACTTGATAAATTTCACAAGATTCATCAATTATTTCTTGTCTTTGTTTTTTTCTCTCATCTAAGTACTTTTTTTTCTCCATAAAGAATATTAGTACAAAATCATTATTTAAATTATGAATTCTCATCTAGCGCCTTCTTATTGCCACAAAAATCATGGGATTAATTGGAATGATGTTGGTTTTGAATGACACAGATGATGAATATAAATAGCATGACCATGATGATGGGTATGTTGGGCGTTCCATGCATTACATTAATCCGAGAAAGTTCAAACAAAATGAGGACGATATCGGATATATAGAGTGGGTGTGTGAGTCATATTTTAGTCTAGAAACCCTCCCATATCGTCAAGGCATATGAAAAGTCTATCCATGTTAAATTTTAAAGCCTACAGAAACAATTTGAAAAAATTTCAATGTTGGCCCCATTCACAGGTCATTGTTGTCCATGTCTAGTCCTAGTACAATGTATTTTAGTTGTTTCGTTTAAAATTTGTTCAAGATTCACATGCATGAATCTAGTACTACAAGGTCATTCAATAAAATCGAAAAATAAGTACTTGATAAATTGCACATGCTTCATCAGTTATTTCTTGTCTTTATTTTTTTCTCTCATCTAAGTGCCTTTTTGCTCCATAAAAAATATTAGTAAGAAATCATTATTTAAATACAAATTCTCATCTATTGCCTTCATATTGCCACCAAAATCATGGTTCTAATTGGCATTATGTTGGTTTTTAATGACACAGACAATGAATATAAAGAGCACGACCATGACGATGGGTATGTTGGGAGTTCCATGCATGAAATTAATCCGATAAAGTTCAAACGAAACAAGGAAGAGATTAGATACATAGAGTGGGTAAGTGATTCATATTTGAGTCTGGAAACCCTCCCATATCACCAAGTCATGCGAACAATATATCTATGTCAAATTTCATTGCATACAGAAATAATTTGAAAAAATTTCAACGTTGGCCCCATTCATAGGTCACTGTTGCCCATTTCTAGTCCTAGTACAATGGCTTTTAGTTGTTTCTTTTAAAATTCATTCGAGATGCACATCCTGCATCTAGTATTGCAAGGTCACGCAATAAAATTGATAAACAAGTACTTTATAAATTGCACAAGCTTCATCAATTATTTCTTGTCTTTTGTTTTTGCACTCATCTAAGTACTTTTTTTCTCCATAAAGAATATTAGTACGAAATCACTATTTAAATACGAATTCTCATCTAATGCCTTCTTATTACCAAAAAAATCATGGGCCTAATTGGAATGATACTATTTTTGAATGGCACAGACGATTAATATAAAAGAATGACCATGATGATGGGTATGTTGGGAGTTCCATGCATGACATTAATCTGAGAAAGTTAAAACGAAACAAGGACTATTGGATAGATAGATTGGGTGTGTGAGACATATTTGAGTCTAGAAACCCTACAATATTTTCAAGGCATGCGAACAATCTATCCATGTCAAATTTTAGTGCATACATAAACAATTTGAAAAAATTTCAATGTTGGCCCCATTCACAGGTAATTGTTGCCCATGTCTATTCCTAGTACAATGTATTTTAGCTGTTTCTTTTAAAATTCATTTGAGATGCACGTCCCCACATATAGTACTGCAAGGGAATGCAATAACATTGATAAATAATTACTTGATAAATTGCACAAGCTTCATTAGTTATATCTTGTCTTTTTTTTTTCTCTCATCTAAGTAATTTTTCACTCCATAAAGAATATTTGTACAAATTAATCATTATTTAAATATGAAATCTCATCTAGATCTTTCTTCTTTCCGTCGAACTCATGGGAAAAATTTCCATGTTTTCGAACAATTTCGACGAAGATGCTGTAGCAATGATGAACATGTTCAACGAAACTTCATTGTTGTAATACTATGACAACAATGATGACATTTATGATGATGGTATAAAACTGAATGAACTTCTCTTGGTTTTGAGAATAATTTATTCTCTACTGAACAAGGCCAACCACGTGAAGGTGGAATCTCATATGGCCCCTCCCCTCCCCCTCACATCACTCTCAATTCCCCAATACCCAATCTATAAAATAGAAAATAATCGAAAGCAACAAAGTAATCGTGCATAGAAACTATGAAAACAAAAATTAATTAAGGTAAATGAAATTATGAGTTTGTAAATGATAATTTTAGTTTAGAATGTATTCTATGGCCACTTTTTTCAGGTTTGACTTAATAAATGACATGTAACATGCGATCTTAAAAAATGGCATAAAACTTAAAAACATGTAATTAACCCACATAAGTAAATTATTTAAAGAGAATATTTCATACAAGTTAAAATATATAGTTATGTACCTCATCCAACTCAACATGTGTATCATCCTTCTTCTGTATCTTCTTGATATTCATCCAAATCTATATATGTATCATCATCCGGTTCAAAAACAATGTTGAAAGGATTGACGATATCATCATCATCATCAATTTCATTATCGAGCATAGCTTCATCGACATCATCATCAAGAACTGCATTGTCTCCTACGCCTAGTTCATATTCTCTATCTTCTTCATCTGTCGACCAATCTCCCTGCTCTGTCTCTGGTGCATCATATTTTTCTTCAATATCATCTTCTTCCTATACAATATACTTTACTGTCCTTCCTCTTGGATCATATCTAACAACAAATGACCAATCCCTCTCGCCCGGAACCTTTGGGTAAAATACATGTTCACATTAGCTTGGAAAAACATAGCAATCGTGTCCTCTTTCAAACATCATTATTTTCATAATTGGAAATATGCTTCCATGTTGAATAACAGTTCTTTCCTCATCACATTCATACATTCGTAACCTATACCATTTGACGCCGAACACAACTAATTTGAAGGAATTAAAGTCACACTCAACTATATCATCCAAATACCCATAATATCTATTTTCATATTCTTGAGGATGTTTGTCACTCCTAGTGGAAACATTAATGACCTGGAATACTACAGTTATCCCACTATCATAATTTTTCCTGGTTTCATCCAACTGTTTGATGCAAAATTTACATCCATTGAACCACATAGCCTTGTGGTGTTTCAACTGCAATATGCCAGACATGTAAAAGATGCATTTTCAATTAATAAACATATTTTTATAACTTGGAAAGTATCTGAAAAAAACACACCTCCAGTCACATTAATATAATATAAATTAACTAAATAAAATGGGTGAATTTGCTTGTCTGTCCTTCTTTCAAACCATATGTTAAATAAATTTCCCTTTGTGTAACATTGACATCTGCATTATGACGAGATTCTCTAACCAATTCATACAATTGTTTCCAGGACAACCTACCGCCATGATGTTGTTTACATCTTTCAATCCATACCTTCATCTAGTCAAGATTGTTTGCAATGTATAGATGTAGGGCATCCCAATCTTGAGAAACTGAATCAAAAAATCATAATTCAACAATATTAAATATTAGTTAAAACCATGGTAAATACTAATAATTGATGAAAGAATAAATAATAAATGAGTATGATCATATATTAAAAAAAAACGAAAAGTTATATATATTATAAATCTCTACAATTTAATTACCTCTCACTTTCTTCATTCTACCTTTCCCCAATAGGTGCTCCCCTTCAAAGTTTTTGATGGAGTTCAAATCCCAAATGCGATCCACTGCATGCATAGTTGGCGCTGCTAATTTAGGAAGATACTGAATAATATACACGGTGGATTGATACACCATATATCCCTCCACCATAGACCCTCAGGACATGCTCTTTGTCTAACCAAAGCCTTCAATGATTTCAAGTGCCTCTCCACCATCCACATTGACCTTGTATGTACAAGTCCACACATTTAAATCTCCTCAACTTGGTGTATGAGGTAGTGTTCTTTTGCATTGAAAAATGTTGGAGGTAGATATTTTTTCATTTCACACATTAACCGAGGAATTTCTCTCTTCCAATACTGTATATCATCTTGATGGATTTATTTTAATGACAACCATCTAGAAGCTCATCTTGATGGATTTATTTTAATGAAAACCATATAGAAGCTCCTTAACTTCAAATATCCATTCCAATGGTGTTCCACCATCGAGAATAAGAATGAACTGCTAGTTGCCCTGATCTGTCTTATCCAAGTTGCAATCCACTCACAACATTTCCACTCTGATCCAACATGATTATTATTGGTTCTTGATTGATTTAGAAGCACACATCATATTCAAAGATTAAAACATATAATGACATTCATGAGTCCATTATTGACTTCCTTAGCCATAGGTTTGAACCTCCTTGATTTGTTTCTTATAAATGAACACAGATCCATGATCTCTTATCCACTAAGGATTTTTATTCCCATATGCAGATCTATCCAGAAGATAAATGTGAACTTAACCTTTTGCATGAATAATTGATGGAGGCATGTGATGGTGTATCCCTTGGGAACAACAACGGGATTCTAGTGTCATGTCCATGAGAGTATTATTTCCACGAAGCCCTCCAGATCCACCATTCTCATCCTTAAAGTCCCTCTCCATTTTCCTCAACTCCTTCACATCACAAAATTGAACTCATGACTTCAAGATACGTCAATGCGTTGGACACACCGACCACACTAAGAAGGGGGGGGTTGAATCAGTGTAGGGATATTTTTACACTTCTTTAAAAAATTTAGTTAGCAACCACTTCAAACATATTATTCATTCATACTGAACTACTTGCATGTATCAAAAAAATTAATCAATAACAGATAACTATAAACCATCACCATAATAAACACCAAGAACACCAGATATATGTGTAAGTTTTTTGTATTATGTGTTACAGGAGACTACAATCTCTGGGTTTTATCAGCAACAACTAAAAAGAGAAACAACTCCAAAAGAGCACCAAATCTTAATACAAGACTCAACTTGCAGATCTTAGCACCAACTGATATGTGACGAATCCAATCCCCAAGTACAAGACCCTTCGTGTAGACAGAAACCAATCTGCCAACAGGTATGCGACCTATTTATATTGTAGCCTAGGTATGTACATGACCTACTTATATGGCATCACACATATGCATGCGTCCTTCCCTCTGTCATCCTGCATACACCTTCATAAAAATAGGGAATCCATTATTCTCCACTTTTGAATCTTTCCTGCCTCTATCACATCCAACCAGTCACTGAAACCATCCTATTTCATACTTGATGTTTTTGTTACCTCCTTGTCTACACCCACCCTTGCTGCAACCAGGGATGTTTTGGTCGTTGTAGATGGACTTTAGACTGATGAGAAATATCTTGAACTGATTGATGAAGTGGTTGTTCCTAACATGCCATATTCTAAGAATATTGTTGTTGATGACGTTGTTGTTGATGTATCGGGTTGTTCTCTAGACCCTGAGCCTATATCTCTTTATCATCCAATAAGGAACTTTGTGCCTTATCATCATCCTAGCCACCACCGACATGGAAATCATGATTTCAGATCTTTGCAGAAGAGAAGTGAACGATAGAAACGTGGACTCATACCAACTAGTAGGATTGACTGTGGTTGGATTGATGAGTGGTCATGGGTGTATTTAATCGGGTGTTTGATAAGTTCCTATAATTTTCTTTCGTCGGTTGTATGAACGTACAATTCTCCTCTTCATTATTGATGCTTTGCAGTGGTCGACCACAGGATTCGACTTGACTTGACAGTTGATCGACGCTCAACTGGGATATTGGTCGACTGGGGTTTGACCTAACTTGACAGTGGACTTGAGGTGTTTTGGCTGTGCATTTTCGATTGATTTTTTACTATCTATTGTCCATCGACTAGTGTGTTTTGACGAAGATTTTTTGTTGATGCTTTGATCCCTTAGTTGTGTTTATAGAGGGGAGTAATTGAAGTTGTTGATATGTAAACCCAATCATTGTGCTTGGATTTGCTAAGGCCAATCGAACCATGTTGACCTGTGTTGTTTGGAGTTGTACTTCTTCTTATTGTACTTGATACAAAGACTGTCTAGCTTGGCAGATACTGATTATATTGGTGTGTTCTTGTCTAGTCGTCTCATCAACTAACTAGTGTCGTCTCGTTGTCTAGTCAGTTGGTCAACTGGGACCATGTTTGTATAGCATATTTTGCAACTAGTTTGCAATGGATGAATGCTCTTTTCCCTTGATCTGTGTTGATGGTGATCATACTTCCTTAGACGTGTTGTTGTACCATCTTTTGATCAACTTTTGCAGTCATAACAAATTTAGGGGGGATGTTGCGAAATTTTCTTTCCTCCAAGATGAGCTTACGAGGGGGTGTTAGAACATGTGGTTCCTTTGTAACCTCACCTTTTCGAATTGATTAGGTCGACTAAGTATTTGGGTCGACGACTGACTAAATTCTTGGATGACCATGCCCACTCGTGGATTCCCAATCCACGTTTTGTGGACAGGTGCAACCACCTTCCCCCGAGTCTGTTGAGTTTAGTCCATGACCAAACCTGTTTATAGACAATTATTCAGATTGGTCTATCATTAGATTAATCATATCAGATTGTCATATCATCTCAAGAGATCTGCTCTCCCTCTCATTAAGAGATTTATGCTTCAGTGCTAAACTATCTTTCAACGCCACTACTTCTCTCAGATCTGTTGTCCTCTACGTTCAATCCGCGTTCCAAGATTATTACTTGTATTTATGATTAATGAGAATATGTTGCATTATTTTATAATACTCTACCGACTTATGATGTGCTAGTGTAATGTCTTCTCTATTTTCCTATGGATTATTGTATTGTAAGCTCAAGGGGGGGAAATGGTTGTATTGCAATGTAACGCCCAATTTTGGGCTATTACAAAGTTGTATCGAAGCTACATTAAACCATTGTTTGAAGTGATTTCACCTACAGAACATGTGATACCAAGGTACTTAGGAATGTAGATTGGAAACAAATTCCTTAGTTGTTTTAATTTTCGAGGATGGTACCTGCGATAAACTAACTGATTGCAACTTTGGCAACCTAACTGGGAAAGGATGTCGAGTGAGGCCCATAATATTTACAAAGGTAGCCAACCCAAGGAATTGACCACATGGCCTTATTCTTGTAATTAACAACACTCAACCACTTGATCTAACCCACCAAGTTGTGGATCACAAAAAACCTATTAACCCTTGTTTACAATTAGAAAAAACATTAAACATTGTTGCAAGGGAACCAAGAAGATTGCATCCGAATTAGCATTATAAAAAATGTATACATATGAATGAATTGTAGAACAGTGGTGACCCTTTAAAGCTTGTAGTCGTTGTATTTCTTCATATATTGAAAAAAATGGAAAATGACTCACATGACATTAAACTATGTGGAATATGGATTATAGATACATAAATCAAGGATGGGTACTCACTAGTTCTAATTACAACAAGGGAAAGATCTGCAAATCAACTATCCCCTGCTTAGTTTGTATAATGGTTTCTTGATATAATTGCAGTTTGTGATATATTTGTTTCACTGGAATTCGAATCTGTGAGTAGCATAAAAACCATGTATAACATTGTTCTTCCTGAAAAACCATTGTTGTATGTATGATTTGCTGGCGACTATAGGCTTAGAGGACCATGCCAATTAGTTTAGGTGAATGAGTCATTGCAAAATATGTATAAATTATCATTACATTAATCTAACCACACGCCATAACATAAGCAAAATTCAGTTAATGTGGAGCATATCTAGTTAAGTCTTCCTTACCTCTCTGATCTCCATGAATCAATGCTTCTTTTTCAATATGAACTAAGAAACTATTGAAAGTACTATAATAGTTTAGTTTCCCTTCCCATCATAGTTTTTCATTAGCAGTATCTGCTTCCTCCAAGTTGTGACACCTTGACAAGGCCTCACACTTCTAAGGTTCAGTTATCAATCCATCTTTCTCTCGCAGATTACTTCGTTTGGTCAGTCAATTTAGAAAATATTTCCCATTTAGCAAGTTCCAACTCCTGTCCCAATATTAATTACTCACTTACTTATATTTTACTTATATTGGGTGAAAACTTTAAGTATCTTTTAAAAAAATCAATTTTTTTTATCAAATTTATCACTGTAAGAAAATCAAATTATGTTACTCTACCCTCCTTCAAAGTGTATATTTTCACATTATAATGAATAATTTAATTGGCATGCATAGATTGGGTTGGTGGTTTTATATTTTCACATTAAAATGAATAATTTAATTGACATGCATATGTATATTTTCACATTATAAAGAATAATTTAATTGACATGCATAGATTGCGTTGGTGGTTTTATATTTTCACATTAAAATGAATAATTTAATTGACATGCATAGATTGGATTGGTGGTTTTTTTTGGAGGTTAGAAATTCCCCAATCAATATGATTTTCTTCACATGCATGCGATATATAGACATTTAAACGGAAGTAAGGCGTTTGTGCTCATTATTTTAGATGAGCATCAACTTCCAAATAGTTTATTTCATCATTGGAAATCTTTGGACAGATTTCCCTGTCTTTTCATGCACTAATTGCAAATGGTGTTGGCTAAACGTTTTACTTTTTGGGTTTTTTTGGCTGGAATCCGGCGATGTAAATTTAGACAAAATCTTTATTTTTGTTGTTATTTAAATTACATTTTTGAATGCATAAATGGATTCAGCGTGATGAAAAATCTCTGAGGCACTTGGATTATTCAAACTTGACCACTCAAATCTTCAAATCCAACCATTCATCACCAAATTTCAAGCAAAATCAAAATAAAAAAGTTACCAAAAAAACCTCCAAAAGATAGAAAGTTTAAATTACTGCATTGCGAATACTCATTATCATCAACTTTCAAATACTCGTGCCTGTGGATTGCGTCTCCTCCAAATCTTTGCGGCGTTTTCTGACAATTAAAACAGAGCCGTTGAAATTTAAATTTGTGGGTTGAACAGATCCAGTACTATAGATTTGGTTTAATTGTGGGTGAATATTCTAGATTTGATTTAATTATGGGTGAATGTTTTGCTGCCGTTGATTTCTCCTTGAAATGCTATTTAAACAAATAGTCATTAACTTCAACCTCAAATGCATTGTAAAAACGTAATAATGTAATTAGTATGTAATGAAAAATATAAAAAATATAAGTTCAATTTCAAAATTGAATTATTTTTCTGTGTTAATGCTATTTATTGTTAATATTTAATATGTTTTTTTTGGGTAAAGAGGATAACAATCATTTCTCACAACCATTCAAACTAAAACTCAATTAACAAAGTTTTCACATTTATTAAAAAATAGTAAGCCAAACATTTTGAATCTAGTATCTTTTGTTTCAAATCTAAATGCTTGAGAATCTTCAAAAAGGTGACATGTTCAAGAGTTTATAAAAATGAGAGTTGTGGTTATTTGAAAAAAATTTATTTAAAATTTAGAAAGAGTTTATAAAAATGAGAGGTGTGGTTATTTGAAAAAAAAATATTTAAAATTTAGAAAGAGTTTATGAAAATGAGAAGTATGGTTATTTGAAAAAAAATTATTTAAAAATTTAGAAAGAGATAGTTTAAGAATTTGATTGAAATTTTTAAAAATATGAGATTTTTTTTAGGAAGTTATATGTTCAAATCTAGAGTAGGATATCTACACCTCTTTAAGCTAGGTAGGGTATATACATCTTTCTAAATTTTATCAGTCAAATCCATATATAAAAGAGATCTCTTTTCCCACAAACAAAGGACTATTATACACCAATTTTATCTAAATTGATTGTGACCCTAAAATTAGATTCTCATTCTTATTATTATTCTTATAATATTTAAAGAAAATTATCCATATACAAAGGAGATCTTTTCTTACAAACAAAGGAGTATTATACATCAATTTTATCTAAATTGATTGTAACCTTAAAATTAGATTCTTATCCTTATTATTATTCTTATAATATTTAAAGAAAATTGACAATTATTTCTAATTTACTTTTATAATTTATGAATTAGTTAAATAAACTATTTTCTTAGCCATATGAACTAACAAAATGGACACCTATTTTTCATTTTTTTTCTTTTTTGAAATGGAAAATTATTTTTTGTCTTTATAAATTGATATGGAAAAAATAAATGTAAATTTCCAAGAAAAACTTAAATTAGTATAAAGAAAAAGATGTGTAAATTTCTAAGAAAAATTACTTTTAAGAGTTGGAATACCCAAAATTCAATACTAATTATTTGTGGATACTAATCTTTCATTAAAAAAAAATATATTGCTAATTTTTTTATAATAAATTGAAATAAAAAAATGTAAGACAAGTGTAAACATTTGTGATTTAAATTTTATCTTATAATTTTTTTGGATTTATTAGAATTGCAATTTTTAGTTGTTGTTGGATTTGTATTTTTTATTACAAAAATTAGTTCAACACCCTCAAAAACTTCTATTACATTCCAATTGTGCAAAATTTACAATTCTACCAATCCCTAATTAAATTTTAGACAAAAATAGTCTAAAACATATAACCATAAACAATTGAAATCATAACATGTTTAAAAAATATTTTTCTTATGAATTAAAATATAAAAAATACATATAAACTTTCAAATATAGATAATTAACTTTTTTTTATTAATGACATTTTTATATAAACTTTCAAAAAAACATAATTATCTTTTTTTTTTTTTATTAATGAAATTTTTATTAATATAAATATTCTTTAAAAAAATAAAAAAATAATATGTTTTCCTTATAGTTTAATAAATTTAAAAAAAAACTACAAATTTTGATGCACTTGCATCAATTCTCATTGTCACCCAAACTTATATCTTAATATTTCACTTTAGGAACATGCATATGAGGCATATAATCTTAGTCGTTATAAAAAAAAGTGTCGTTACATACGACCATATCACAACCTCACATGCTACATATATTTTTCGTTAGCAAAATTAGGGTTAGATTTCAAGTTTTATGAGCTAATATCAAAATCTCACATGTTACATATATTTTTTCCTTAACAAAAATAGGGTTAGATTTCAAGTTTTATGAACTAATATAAAATGTTTTAAAGGTACATGTTTTTGATGCAAATGCCAAATACATAAGTTTTTATTTACTCAAAATTTTCACTCGACATTATATCTTAACTATAGGGACATGTATATTAGGCATATAATTTTGGTTCGTACGGAGTAAGTATTTCAACTTGCCATTAGATTACAATCTTGCATAGTATATACTTTTCTCTCCAATAAAAATAGAGTTAGATTTTGATGGGATTTATTCCTATTAGTGATCTCTACATTGTAAATAGAGTTAGATTTCCCTAGTGATCTCCTCCATTATAATTAATTTGGCATGCACAATTCAATAATATATTCTAAAATAAGTGTTTTTCGTGTTTTTACATTAGTTTGAGGGAAATTTGTACATGTATTATTAATGTTAGGGAATGAGACACAACATAAGAAAAACAATAGAAAAGGTTTGAGCCATCTCAACAACATATTCATCTCAATGATATTAATATATATAGTACATGGATGTAATCACCTTTAGATCTAGATATGTTCTCACAATGACAATTCAACAATAGATAAGGATGACAACTCATAAAGAGGTGATGCGTGACTTCGTGATCATATAAAGACTCATAGGCTAACAATCTACCCCTCAATCATAAGTTCAAATAATCATATCAGCAAGGTAACATGAACTAGTGCATAAACTGGTATCATTTCAAATTTTCAATTTGAAACTTTTCAAATAAGCTTCAATAAATATTCACTTGAAAAATCGCCAAATTTGGATGTTGATAATATGGAAAATCCCACTATTTGAACATGCGAGTTCCAATATCTGTAATTTTGTCCACTAATATGAATTCCAATATTTTAATATGAGAGCAAATTTTGAGAAATGAATCAACTTTAAGTCTAACTCTTCCCTGAAAATGGTTGACAACCTAATCAAATGACAAGCAACAATGCTAGGTCTAATGACCATCCAAGTATACAAAACGTCCACAATATTGCTCTAGAAAATGAGATAGAAATAATGTCAATGAACTTGTGCATGATTCAATTGAACCATAGTGATGAAATATTTGCAACGATGTTGTTGTTGAAACTTAAAGTCTGACAATCATCATTAATATTCCCCCCTTTGTAAGATTAAAGGTGAGAAGTATGTTCAAGGGATCCAAGATAGAGCTTTGGAGCCTTCTCTTCTTTAATAGCTTTTCCATCACTGTATTGGTGGTTTTGGTTGTCCACTAACCAATTTCACTTAATACCATATATCTAGTGGTTTTGGTTGACCACTAACCATTTTCACTTGATTAATGTACTCTCACCCTTTATATGCAAGAGAGTACATTTCTCTTCTTATTTTTGTATTCCTTCTCCATTTAGGGTGGAAGTGAGTAAAATTTTTGTTTCATCAAGATACTCCCTCATGAGGTACAAGGGAGTACTTTTATTCTTTCATTTGGGTACCCCCCCCCTCCCCCTTAAAGTGCAAGGTGTTGGGTTAATCTTGACTCAGTCATAGAGTAGTTAGGATAACCTTGATACAATCAATGATGGGTTTGACTCAGACATAGAGTAGTAAGTACAATCTTGATACAATCAATGGTGGGTTTGACTCAGACATAGAGTAGTAAGTACAACCTTGATACAATGAATGATAGGTTTATTGTTCACTATTTATGGGCCCATGGTATTGGGTAACCCAAGGTATTTTCTCATGGTATTTCATATGATGAATTCTATTAAATGGCTTGGGATACTCCATTGAAAGATGCCTCATGGTATATGCTTCATGTTGGCCCATAGAGGCCTAGGTGGTTGGTGAAGTCTCGAGTGCATGATGTAGCATGATGTAGGCCAAGAAAGAATGAGCTTACTACTCATTACTCATGTTAAGAGAACAAACTTGAAAGCGTATTATAACCATTGTCAGTTTCTAAGGAATACATTGAGGTTGTTTTGAAGTGTGGGGTTTTTTCCCAGCAGGGTTTTGTTGTCACTCCAAGAGTCACCCTAGACTGTAATCAGGTGAGCTTGGTAACATACAAAGAATTCAAATTTAATCTTGAAAGATAAGCTTTAAAGTCACAAGGATTTGACCATAAGGACAATCAAATTCATCTACTGTACACATTCCCAACTATATCCTTCAACAAAAGTGGCCTTAGCAACTTCAAATCAGACAATATTTTTATATATGGATGAGGAAAATAAAACTGTGATCTGAACATGTTAGAGATACTTCCAGAACATTAAAACAATCATATCACAGTAAAAATATGTGTATTAACAATTTCTGGATTACCAATGCAAAGAACGAAGACCATCACTCAATCATTGTATGAATAAGAAGAGAGTAAATCAATCACTCATTTATACTAGTACACAGAGAAAGACATAAATGAAAAATAAAAATGGATCTCCATTGATAGGGAATCACAAATATGAAAATATACAGAGAAAGGAAAAAGAACATAGTGACAACACTTTGAATTCCTCTGGGTCAAAATCCCCCTTCCCCCTAGCTCATTTCAACCCTTCTCCAAGAGATCCCTCCTCTCTTAAATAGAAAAATAATCCTAATATCCTTAGGAGGTCGAATCCCATCTCTTCCATTGGATTCTAGGCCTTGGAGCTAGGTGGCAATAGTCAAGGAGACAAAAATCCAACAAACTGCTAATTTTCAGGAAGTTGTTGGAAGTCTTTAATGAATTGTTTCCAAATCATTGCATGAGTTATTTAATGGAGATAAAACTTAGGTTTAGGTGTCCCTTGACATCTAACTAATCCATAATAAGTCATTTGAACCCTCCTTGATAGGTGGCAACCTCCCAACAAGGCGAATATCCAATCAACTATGCAAAACAGAGAATTTGCAGCACATTCCACAATGCACTGGTGTTTTAATTGTTTTTCTCAAATTACAAACTGGGTTAGGCTAAAATTTGGTCAACAAGTCAACAAGGATATCATCTTCCTCCAAAAAACATTTCAAAGAAACCCACATTGTCGTTTTAGTTTTATTATCAAATTTGTAACAGTAGCCGCTACAGGAAATTCCGTAGCGCCCTCCTATAAAACTACTCTATAGATTCCGTAGCGCCTTTTCTGTGTCTGGCTAGGTGATTCCGTAGCGATTTTTTTGTGTCTGGCTAGGTGATTCTATAGCGCCTTTGGTAGCGCAACTACATAATATTTTGTGTAGACGATTTCATAGCTCCTTTGGTAGCGCAACTACAAAACAATCCGTGTAGACGATTCCATAGCGCCAGGTGCTATGAAATCTCTGTGTTTTTCAGTGTTATGTAATGAATTCTAAAAAACAAAAAAAGTCTTAGTAGATCGATGATGAGCCTGTAAATGCCTCCAGTAGGTGAAAATATAATATTTCCCTGAACACTTCCAAAATCTAAGGATGAATTGACCCATAACAACTACATGTGACCCTTAAAAACTTCATGTGATAACATTGGCTCCACAGGGGATAGAGTCCTCCCCGTGAGGCTCTAAGAACTGTTGCAGCTCCAGTGCCTTAGCTGTTGGGTTATGGAGTCAAGCTCAAATATTTTTTTTTGAAGACAATAGAATGACATGTACACTACTTTACTTACAAAGAGAAAATAAACACACATGCTCCAGATGGAGTTTATTTATGTACAATCCTAAACTAACTGATTTTTTACAATAGACTAGGTGAAAAAATACTTCCACCAGAGCCACTCAAGTAACTTCCTAACTGAAAACTTATCATCTATGTCACTGATCAATGAATAATAACATAATATAGTATCACTGACATAAAATCCTTGAGAAAACCATACTCACCCATGAATATCGGTGAAATAATGCAATATGAAATTTTCACAAAATCTGAACATATGACTCCATGTATATGGCTATAGGATCATGAATCACATGATAGACTAGGATGCTCAATCATAATATTTTCTCTACCGACAATATTGTAATTCTCTTGAACTCCTTGAAACATCCCTTAGTTATCACATGCTTCAGATTTTTCTGGCTATTGATTATCTCCTTGGGAAGGAAACTTATTTGTAGTGTCTTCTTGAATTTGTTGGTCAAATTTATCAGAATAAAAAAACATTGTAGATTGACCATATGATTTCTCAACCTCCTCTTTACTATCCTCTGAAAAATATACTCTAAAACTGTTAGATACAAAGTCAATACTGGGAGAATTAATACATGCTGATACAAACATATATTCCTTTTTATTTGCTTGTTCACTCTCCCTGCTGGCCATCTATTGATGAAAAAGAGAACAAAATCACATGTTCTTGTAGCTCCATCCTAACTTATTGACCAAAGTTTAAAATCATATAATCAAGGAGGTTATCATGAGCCAAGAATGTTAACTAATTTTCTTAGTCAACAGTAAGATGATGAGGGGAAACAACTTTCTCTAAAACAGAAATGTCCACCTTCTGCAAAATCTTCCTCATGATATTCATCATAAACAAAATCATCCTTTTTCTCATAATTAGGAAAAGGATCAGCTGCATATGTAAATTCATCTTTCTGGTATGAGTTATAAGCTTGTACATTTGCATCTTTAACAATGGAAAAATCTGATTTAAGAATTTCAAGATCAGAAAAAATTTAAGATCTAAAAATGATGTGCAAGCATGTTGAAACAATTGCAAGCTTGGATAGGCCTCCTGCTGTCCATATACTTCCTCAGTTTATTCCTCATCCAAAACATTGTCGAAGATCTGACAAGAGAGTTTTTCACATGCCCGAAGATTACTCTCCACTTCCTCTGCATCAATAAACATTTGCTGCAAGGATGGTGAATTTCTTTCTCTGAGGTATAGGAATAGATTGGGATGTTGTGCCATTGTATATTGTACCATGGAAACAACCTCAATAGGACGAATTTCAATAGGCATGTTATGATAAACGTTGTAGAACCTCCTGTTGAAGATAGACAAAACTTCTCCCTCTCCTCTCCTCAAAGTATAAAAATCAGCGAGGTACTGATCAAGAGACTTGTTCTCATCCCAATATTTTGAAAAAACATAATAAAAATCAGTCCATGAACCAATTGAACCGGGTTTGAGATGTGTAAACCATAAAGCAAACTATCTCGTTAAATATTTAGAAAATAATCTCATAACAACATCTGCATGTATAATTTCCAGATTATCAACAAAATTTGCAAAATCTCCCATATGTTTCTCAGCTGAAACATGATCCTCTCCGGTAAACCGGGGAACATACTCAACAAAGTTGGGAGGATAAGGATGAAGGTGAGATGGAAATTTGAGAGGTTTAAACACCCTTTGTCTGACTCTAGATTAGAATTATGTGGGCTAAAAGCAAGGTTTAACAAGTTAATGACAAGGCTCATGAGTAATAGCAAAAGGTAATAAGATATGTGATCTAGATTATTTTCGGCACGAAATGAGAGCGGAGATATAACACAGAAATATTTAGAGATATTGAAAGAGAAACAACAATATAACAGAGATGTAGTGTAAATATAACAAGAGTCACAGATATACAATAATACACGATTTCTATTAATGAAATAAATGTACAGAGACTGTAAAAGTACATAGTGAAAGACTCGCTAGAATGGTGGTAGCTTATCTCTGAGAAGAGATGTGACGGCTACTCGCCTTTGCAAGAAGATGATTACAATGAGGCTCTAAATCCCCTTTTACAATAAACAGGAATGCCAAAATTCCTAGGCATCCAAAAACCTAACCCTAGGAGATGAAGCGCCAAAAGTCATGTGGGCCCCATTTGGGTAAGTGAGTACACCAACTTCCCAGGGTCGTAACTTTTGCATACAATCTCCATTTTAGGCGTATGATAGCTCGTTGGAAAGGTATATCCGAGAAATTCAAATTTTGGGTGAGAAACATCAATCTAGGATCCATGTTGCTCCCCGTTTTCTCAAAAAACATTGTTTAGGGCCTCAAAATGGCCCCAGAAGTTAAAATATGCTAAAAATAGTAAATTGTCAAATTTGCCAAAAACATGTTTTGGGCCAGTTGGAGAAGGTGGGTGGCCACCATTATCCACTTGGATCAATCCTCCCTCATTAGGAAGAAATGGTATCCATTGCATTAAGTTCTCGGGGGAGAGGGGAAAGCGATTGCTGAATCTGAATCTTGGTGATCTGCTTGCCTTGCTGGAGAAGTGGCGTTGCTTAGCTTGTTGAAGGCTATCACGAACTTTTGGTTGGAAGGTTTGGACCTTTTTAACCAGTATGGATATTTTAGATGACTATGTGTAGAAGGAATCTTTGTGATTTGTTGCAACCTTGTCGACCTGCTTCTGTTGGATAGAAGGTGCTTGGGTCGAAGCTGTAGCGGTTGTAGTGTCCTTCTGTTCCCCTTTTGAACAGATTGTGAAGAAGCTAAATTTTTTAGTATGAGATACTATCTTGTGGAACTATTTAGGTGGGGCAGTAGTTGGAACTGCCTCTGGTATTCTGTAGAGATGACCCCCCAAATTAATAATGACACTACGGGGTCGAGACTCATAAATAGCATGGCGCTTCCACATATATGGCTAGCCCAAGAGAACATCACAAACATCTAGTGGGGAAACATCACATAATACCTCATCCTTGAAGGCCTGGATGTCGTATGACAATAGAGACTGCTAGCTGACACAAAGATCTTGTCCTTGGCGAAGCCACCCGATGTTGTATGGTTGCAGGTGTGGTGTTGTCAATGATCCCAACTATTTGACGACCTCTGTTGAGATGAGGTTCTTTTGGCTTCCGCTATAAACAATAAAATGTAGTGGGGTCCCCTTCACCCACATTTGTGAATGAAAAAGGTTCTCCCCCTCTTCAGGATCTGTTGGTTCTTTTGGTTGAATTGCTGCGGTCGCGACAATAGCAGTGGGGTCTTCATCGATGATTTGTCTTTTACCATTATTTCCAGAATCAGATTCTGAATCAGGGTTCGGCTCCTTGTCTTTGGTATCAGCCACCAATGACTGTTTTGAATGACATTCATCGGTGTTGTGCCAGGGGATTTTGTGGAAATCGCACCATTTTCCGGTGTCCTTCTT
>SNQJ01S0021172.1:1955-16678 GCA_010110895.2 Picea sitchensis | reverse complement strand
ATATAGGTCTGCAACATTGAATATCGACGATATCCCAACATTGTCTGGCAACTCAATTTCATAAGCATTGGTTGCGAATTTCCTAAGAATCCTGCATGGTCCTACCTTCTTCATCTTTTTATATGTTCCTCTTGGAAACCTCTCCTTTCTCAAATGAGCTAAAACTTCATCTCCAACTTTGAATTGAACTTCTCTCCTCTTTTGATCAACTCTATTCTTGTATTTATGGCTGTTGTCTTGTAGCTATTCTCTAACTCTATCATGGAGTTTCTGCATTTCTGTTGAAAAATATTCTGCTCCAACGCTTCTAAACTCATATTGATTCAGATCTCTCAAATATGTAATCCCTCTTGGCTCTATACCATACACAATTTCAAATGGACTTTTCCCTGTGCTCTTGTTCACTGAATTGTTGAATGCAAATTATGCTTGTGCTAGAATCTGATCCCATTGACGACCTTGCTTAGTGACTAAACTTCTTCAAATTTTTCCCAAACTCTTGTTTACTACTTCAGTCTATCCATCTGTCTGAGGGTGATATGCTAAACTAAAGGAAAATTTTGTCCCCAACCACTTCCATAGAGTCCTCCAAAATTTTCCTACAAATTTGGTGTCCCTGTCTGAGACTATGATCTTAGGCAATCCATGTAGTCTCACCACTTCTCTAGAAAAAAAATTGGCTATGCATGTATCATCGGTTTATTTTATGGCGTGGTATGAAATGTGCCATTTTTCAAAATCTGTCCACCACAAAAAAATATGGAACCGCTCCCTTTCTAAGTTCCAAGCAATCCCAAAACAAAATCCATATTGATTGCATCCCACAACATTTTTGGAATTGGTAATGGCTGATACAAACTAGTGTTCTGTTGTCTTCCTTTTTCATATTGACAAATTCTACATTTGTTTACAAACCTTTTCACCTCTGCCCTCATGCTCAACCAATAATATGAATTAATCAGCTGTGCAAATGTCTTATCATGACCAAAATTTCCAACTACACCTCCATTGTGTTTCTCCTTCAGCAAATTATCTCTCATTGAGCATTTCGATATGCATAGTTAGCTTCCATTGAATAATAATCCATCCTAGATCAAATATTTAGTCCATGGGCTTCTGTCTCCCAACAAAGGATTCTTTCATGCCTCATAAGCTTCCTTAAAATCCACATCTTCTCAATACATCTCCTTGAGATGTTCAAACCATAAGGTCTCCAATTGGAATTCCTATACAATCAAACTCCTCCTTCTCAAAGCATCTGCAACCTTGTTAGCAGTTCCAACAATATGTTTAATAACAAAAGTAAAATTCTGCATAAATTCTACCCATTTTGCATGTCTCTTATTCAACTTTTCTTGCCTAGTAATAAATTGCAAAGCTTGATTATCACTGTACAAGACAAATTCTTTAGGAATTAGATAGTGTCTCCACTTCTTCAAATCTTGAATCACTGCATAAAATTACTTTTCATATGTGGAATACTTCTTCTTGGTTTCATTCAGTTTCTCATTGAAATAAGCAACTGGCATGTTATCCCGACTCAAGACTGCTCCAATAGCTAATCCACTTGCATCACATCTCACTTGAAATGTTTTTCCAAAATCTTGTAAGACCAAAATTGGTTGTTCTGTGATTTTCTCCTTCAACACTTTGAAACTTTTTCCAGCTTCCTCTGTCCAACTGAAGGACTTGTGTTTCTTCTTCACAATGTCCATCATGGGTGCACATATACCACTGAAATGGTTGATAAAATTTCTATAAAAACTTGCTAACCCATGAAAACTTCTTACCTCAAATATGTTGCTTGGCGATGACCATTCTTTGATTTCTCTCACCTTTTCTGGATCCATTTTCAATTCATTTGAAGAGACCACAAGGACCAAATATATGAGTTCCATCTTCATAAAAGAGATTTTCTTCAGATTTATCAACAATTTTTCTTGTTGCAACTTTTCCATCATTGATGTCAAATGTCTTAATTGTTCTCCCTTTGTCTTACTAAATATTAGTATGTCATCCAGATATACTATAACAAATTTTCCTATGAAGTCTTTCAATACTTCATTCATCAATCTCATAAATGTGCTTGGTGCATTTGTCAACCTAAATGGCATGACCAACCATTCAAACAATTCTTCATTTGTCTTGAATGTTATTTTCCATTCATCTCCCTCTCTCATTCTTATTTGATGATATCCACTCTTCAAGTCTATCTTGGAAAAATGGCTTGCTCCACTCAAACAATCCATCAAATCATCCATCCCCGATAAAGGAAATGTGTACCTAATGGCTATCTTGTTGATGGCTCTAGAATTTGTACACATTCTCGACCACCCTCCATCTTTCTTTGGAATTAACACAATTGGTACTGCACATGGGCTTAGAATTTCCCTGAATAAACCTTTATCCAATAACTCCTGGACATTTTTGAATTCCTCATTCTCTCTAGGTGTCAACCCATAAGCTTCTTTGTTTGGTAAACTAGCTCCTAGAATAAGGTCAATATGATGGCTTATACTCCTAATGGGTGGCAATGAGTGTGGTAACTCATCCACTACTATGTCAGAAAATTTTTCTAACAGTTCCTGGATTTCTTCAGGAAAATATTCTACACAAGTATTTGTAAGGATAACTCTAGGCTTCCTCACGACAACAAACTGCATTTATTTCTCCTTCTTGATTTTGTTCAAGAGTTCCTTCCCACTCATGAGAAGTATGCTTGAACTAGCTTCCCTCTTTTTATCTTTGTCTTCTATTGGTAATAACATATGTGTCCTACCATTCTTTTCTAGGGTATAAGTATTCTTTCTTCCATCATGAATAACTTTTCTATCAAATTGCCATGGTCTCCCCAATAAAATATGACAGACATCCATAGGAATTACATCACATAATATTTCATCCCTATAACCCTCGTATTTTAAATTCAACTTGGTGTTGTTGACTTACCATTACTTGATGTCCTTTATGCAACCATGATACCTTGTATGGGTTTGGAGGTGCAGTTGTCTTCAACTCTAGCTTCTCCACCATCTCCGTGGATACTAGATTGTCAGTGCTCCCACTATCTATGATCACCTTGCAAACTCTGTCTTTCATCTTGCAAGCAGTCCTGAACAGACTTGTTCGCTAAATTGGCTCTTCTACCTCCTTCTCTGGTTTAAGAATAAATTTCCTCATCATGAGGTTCTTTCCTCCTTTTGCAGCTTCTGCTTCCACATGCTTCTGTGCTTCAACAATGTGTGGTTCACCTCCTCCTTCTTTCTTTCTCTTGGGGCATTCCCAAGACTTGTGTCCTAATTTTCCATAGGTATAACATCTAACTTTGCCTCCTCTGGCTCTTCCTCTTCCTCTTCCTCTGGAAAAATAACTTCTTCCTCCATGTTGTCCTTCTTTAGAACTTCCACATTTCTCATGGTGACTACATTGTTTGTCAGCTTCATGCTTCGGCTTATGGAACTTCTCTTTGTTGGTTCCCTTGCCTCTACTCGAATTTCCTCCTCTGTTTCGCTGGCTTTGTTTCCTAGCCAATTTCTCTTCAACTTTCAAGGCTGCTTGATAAGAATCCTCAACTGTACTAACAAACATCATGAATATCTCATTTTTTATTTCATATCTCAACCCATTGATATACCTGGCTGTTTTTTCATTTTCATTCTCTTTCTATCCAGCCCTGATGTTCAGTCTGTAAAATTCCTCAGTGTACTCCTTCACTGATAAGCTCTTCTGTCTTAGATTTTTAAATCTTCTAAACAAATTTATTTGGTAATCCTTTGGGATAAATTTGGCTTTCATCTTGGCTACCATCCTATCCTAGCTTTTAATTTTCTTCTTACCTTTTCTCCTACGTTCGGCTTGCATTTCATACCACCATAGCACTGCATGAACTTTCAGTCTTGTCACTGCATGCTTCACCATCTTTTCTTCTTCGATGTCTTCATAATCAAAATATTTTTCCATAGAACGTACCCAATCCAATAATTCCTCAACTTGTAAATTTCCTTCATACATTGGTACCTCTATTCTTGCTCTGGCTCTTATCTTTGAAACAACTTTTATTAAGTGATCTTGCGCAACATCCTCTGCTACATTTTCTTCTACCTCTACTTCTTCTCTCTTAGCTTCATTGATATCTCCACCATCTGGTGCTCTCCTCTAAGTTGTTTCCATGGCATCCAGTCTCATTCAAAGTCGCCTCATTTCTTCTTCCATTTCTTCATTTGCTCTACACCTTCTAGGTGGCATGATTCCACTGCGTCACCTATGAACATAAATTAAATTTTTGATACCACAAATGATACCAATTTACCTCCTTTCTCCTTTTTCTGATGTCTACAAACAAACTCAATATCAGCTCTGATACCACCTAATGCATCCCCCCTACTCTCCCATAGGGCTACACGACCTCCTGGTCAACGATCTCCGATTCTTGAGTCAAATGACCCTCTGAAACCTTAGTGGTCTCCTTATACATCTAAACATAGTCCCTTTTGGCTCTCTAGTGCAGGTCTTATGGTACCCACAACCTTCCCTTTCATTCTCCTGCAAAATCTCAGAGTATTGGGTGTTAGATCTTTTTTTAATAAGCCCCCTCTTGATATGAACCTGGGAAATGACCTCACGCGACCACGTGATTGTAGGAACGACCAAAGGCGGTTTGATATCAAACTACTTTTCAACCTACAATTCTCCTCAATCCTCCACGTGTCCTCTTGCCAAAACCATGATCTGGATTGCAGCCCGACCTCAACGTTTTAAAGCTTGTGCAACTCCTGTCCCTGCAATTCTAAGGGACCGTCTATCTCCCAATCTTGACGGTATCATCTGAACTGACGGTTCAGATCTGCACTTTCCAAATCTATGGACCAGATATGATCCTCCTAAATCAACGGATATGATCTCCTATGTGATTCCAGATTTAAGACTTTTTAAGTCTCAAACCCTGCTTTCCTTTGTACGTCAATATTCCAGAGTTGACGATCTATGGACACCTGTCCTCCTCAATCAACGAACCCACTTCTACTTTGGGTGTTTGACCTTTCAACTCAGATCAATCATTCTATGACCCTATCTCGATCAATGGTCGAGATCTCCTTCGGTTCTCTAGACTTTTGAGATCTCAAATCTCAAACTTCACTTCCCCTCGAAATACATGGGATTCTGCCATGTGTCCTACTAAATTGGATGGTTGAGGCTTACTTCGAGACTTTAATTGGAGTCCACAGATCTATGCCATGTCTCCCTTGATCCGATGACTATGATTTACTTCAAATTTTACCCAGAGTTCACAGATCTACACCACGTCTCTTTTGAACTCCGATGGTTTAGATTCACTTCGGGTGATCCAACGCTTGAGATTTACTTTGGATTTCTGGCTCTCCGGGGTTCGGAAATATCAAGTGTCAAACTAAAACTCATGAAGTGATTTCCCCAGAGTCTATGATCTATCGCCACGTTTCCCTCTGTATCGGACGGTCTATATCTCCTCTTGCTCTTCGGGGTCCAGGAATATCAACTCTCAACTCAATCCCCAATGCAATTTACTTGGAACTCATGATCTGTTGACAAGTGTCCACTCACAGATCGATAACTCTTGGCTATTCACGCTTCGAGAGTTTCAAGTCTCAACTAAAAAACTCTCGAATAGATTTCCTGAAGTTGTTGGTCTGCTGATACGTATATCCTGGTGATAAACAGTCATGATCCTACTTTGGCTATTTAACCTCCTCTTCATCCACAAACTTCCAGAGTTGTGGATCTTGTGCCACCTGTCTTCCTTGACGATGGATGGTCCCAAACTACTCTGGGACTTCAGAACTTTGGTAAGTTCTATTTCCTGCGTGTGTGAAGCGCTAAGGCTCATGCACCTTGCTTCGATCAGATGGTTGTTGATCCTTTTCACTGTGATCCAAAGACCACTCTTTCTCCTCCTCCTAAGTTTCTGATTTACTCTGACTTAGAATATTTATCAGTCTTCAAAGGTTTCGACCTTTTCTCCTCCTACGATTCCGACTCTTGGATCTTATCAACACTTATGAAAAGTGTTATCCCTTATGAGCTTGATCCTTAAAGTATTTCGATTTCCCACGTACTCCTTGTGTTTGGGGATTTCAATAACTCAATTCGAAGGATTTCTTGAAAATAAATTCTTCTCGCCCACTTGGCGTTCCTCTGTTCTAGTTCTTCGATGCTTAGTCACTCCTTGACGATGTGCACACCTTGCACCTAGTCTAATTTTCCTTTGTTATCTCTCTGAACTCTTCTAAGTCAACCTAAGACTCATTCGATGCACTCCTTGCATTCGAGATGCACAACTTGCATACAAGTTTCATAAGAGAAACAATTGAATCTTATCCAGTTTCGTCATGAACTCATACGATTAACTTCTTGAACAATCATACATTAACAAAATGAAATAAATGACATACACAGAATGCAACATTCATTCAATCACACATTCAAATGAACACGGTCTAAGATTTAGGACAATTATGTTTGTTCTATTCATTCATGAAAAAATTTATATATCTTGCAGTTCTTCACCACGTCTTCCTTCTACTCTACTCTACTCTACTGATCTCCATCTTCCTATCTCGTAATACTACTTTTACAATGCAACAACAAACTATCTAAGGACTAGCTCCACAAGCTCTCTCATCCTGTCTGCAACCTATCCTATCAAACTCTTAGCGGTTACCTACTTTTTCCTATTACAATAACTAACAATTATTGCTAGATAAGAGTAAACACTCCATATATGCAACCCTTTACAGTCCTTCATAACTTTACAAACACGACATATTTAAAAATGTTGCTTTCAAAAATATCTCAACAGCCCGATTTACTTCTGAGTTAAATCTTGATTTGAAACTTTGTCATGCTGAGATGTCATTCCTTTTCCTCCATGTTGGCATCTTTAAATTTGAAGGATATGCACCTGCATCAAATCTGCTCTAAAATTGTTAGATACAAAGTCAATACTGGGAGAATTAGTACATGTTGATACAAAAATATGTTCCTTTTTATTTGCTTGTTGACTTTCTCCCTGTTGGCCATCTATTGATGAAAAAGAGAACAAACTCACATGTTCCTGTAGCTCCTTCCTAAATTCTTGACCAAAGTTTAAAAGAATATAATCAAGGAGGTTATCACGAGCCAAGAATTTTAACTGGTTTTCTAAGTCAACAGTAAAATGATGAGGGGCAACAACTTTCTCTAAAACAAAAATGTCACCACCTTCTACAAAATCTTCCTCATGATATTCATCATAAACGAAATCATTCCTTTTCTCATAATTAAGAAAAGGACCGACTGCATATGTAAATTCATATTGCTGGTATGAGTTATAAGAATGTACATTTTCATCTTTAACAATGGAAAAATATGATTAACAATTTCAAGATCAGAAAAATATTTAGGATCTGAAAATAATGTGCAAGCATGTTGAAACAATTGCATGATACAAAAATATGATCCTTTTTATTTTATTGTTGACTTTATTTTTGTTGGCCATATATTGATGAAAAAGAGAACAAAATCACATGTTCGTGTAGTTCCTTCCTAAATTCTTGACCAAAGTTTAAAATAATATAATCAAGGAGGTTATCACGAGCCAAGAATTTTAACTGGTTTTCTAAGTCAACAATAAAATGATGAGGGGCAACAACTTTCTCTAAAACAAAAATGTCACCACCTTCTACAAAATCTTCCTCATGATATTCATCATAAATGAAATCATTCCTTTTCTCATAATTAAGAAGGCTCACTCGGCTATTACAAATCATACAATGGGTATGAGCTAGAAGAATGCAAATACTCTTCATCTAACACAGAATATGATTAACAATTCCCCAAGACTTAAAACATTTAGGATCCCAAAAAACAATGCAAGCATGTTGGAACAATTGCAACCGCCATCCATATACCCCATTTCCTCATCCAAAAATTCCTAAGATCTCCGAAATATATCAAAACGTCCCAAGACCACCTTCACCTCCCATCAAACACCAACGCAAGGACGGTGACCCATTCTCCCGGAGGTACAGGAACAGATTGATACGTCGTTTACTGCATAATTCATACCCATGCCAACAACCCAGAGCTAAACTCAACAGGCCTACATGATGCTGCAGAACCCCACACACGAAACCCTCCCCGTGTTTTACAAAAATCTATACACCCATCAAGACACCTGTCTCATCCCAACATTCTCTGGAAACATGTAACAAAAACCAGTCCACAAACCAAATGAACCGGTTTCTGGATTCAAACCATAGCTAAACCCTCTCCCCGCTAAATATCTAGAAAACAATATCATAAATAAATTGATTCTTCATGCATAACTCCTAATTATCAACAAAGTTGTCAAAGGATCCCAAATATTTGTCAGATTTAACATGATCCTCTCCAGTAAAACGGGGAAAATACTCAACAAAGTTAAGTGGGTAAGGATGAAGGTGAGATGGAATTTGAGAGGTTTAAACACCCTTTTTATGACTCTAGAATGGAATTTTGTGGGCTGAAAGCAAGGTTTAACAATTTGATGACAAGGCTCATGAGTAATATTAGAAGGTAATAAGATCTGGGAAGGTTTTGAATCAATTTCATCATTCTCATGGTCACAAGGCTGATTATGTTTAGGAGACATGGATATATAAATCTCGTTCTTCTAAATAGAAGTAAATGAAGGTTCTGGACCAACCTCAACAACACAAGAAGGCTGCAAATTTTCTTCTATCAAGGATGGATCTATAAAAAAAGGCTTATGATCATCCCAATAGACAAAAGCATAATATGATCATTTCATACGAAGGGAAAAAGAAAAAATGAGTTGATAAAGAAGAACAAGATTTCATGTAGAAAAATAATGAACTGATACTTGGTTTTACATTTCTTCCCCTTCATATTTATCTGTCAACAGATCCCTCCATGAGTCTCTCAATGGAGTTGTGGAGGTAGATAATACAAATGTAGTCCATCTCTGTCTACTATAAAGATCTAGGATCTATGCTTCATTGTTCTCTCGAGGAATTTAGCTTCTACAATTTCCCTGCAATGACGCCATTTATGTTATCACTCCAAGAGTCACTCCTAGACTGTAATCGTGATCTTGGAATATGTAACTAATTCAAATTTAATATTGAAAGATAAGCTTTAAATTCATAGGGATTTGATCATAAGGACAATCAAATTAATCTACTATACATATTCCCAACTATATCCTTCAGCGAAAGTGGCCTTAGAAACTTCAGATCAAATAATAGGCTTGATAAAAGAATGAGAAAAGGAAAAGTGTATCCGAACCGGCCCTAGATACTTCCAACACTTATGATAGTAAATTCACAGTGAAAATATGTGTATTAACAAATTCTACATCACTAATGCAGAAGAATAAAACCTCATTCAATCATCATATGAATAAGAACAAGAGTAAACCAATCACTCATTAATATTAGTACACAGAGAGAGACAAAAAATAAAGGAAATTTGTTTCCATTGATAAGGAATCACAAGTTCAATAAATACAGAGAAAGAAAAAGAACACAATGATAACCACTCCTAATTCCTCTGGGTCGAAACCTTTCCTAGCTCATTCTAACCTTTCTCCAAGAGCTCCTTCCTTCATTAAATATAAAATATCCTAATATCCTTAGGAGGTTGAATCCCATCCCTTCCATTGGATTCTAGGTCTTGGAGCTAGGTAGCAATAGTCAAAGAGACAAAATCCAACAACTCAGCACTTTCATGAAATTGTTGGAAGTCTTTAATGAATCATTTCCAACTCATTGGATGAGGTCTTAATGGAGATAAACTTAGGTTCAAAGTCCCTTGACATTCCAAAACCCATCCATGGATAATGCCATTCGAACCTCCTTGACAATTGGTAACTCCTCCCAACAAGGCTAATATCCAATCAACTGCAAATGCAGAGAATTTGGTAATAATATCTCTCAGAACACGAGTGGTTTCGAATTGTTTTTATCAAATTACAAGTTGGGTCAGGTTGAAATTTGTTAGCAAGTCACCGTGATATCATCTCCTCCACAATTTTTTAGAGGCACCCAATTTGTTACTTTTGTTTATGATCAATGAATAATAGTCGCCATGAAATATGTAGCACCCTCCCATAAACCGCTTGCGACCTATGCCCTTTTGTGTCCTACAGTGATCCCCGTACACATTTCATGTGTCCGATAGGCATTTCCATAACCTTCTCGCGGTCCGATAGTTAATTCCATACTTTGGTAGCACAACTACAAAAAAGTCTGTGTAGATGATTCCATAGCCTGTACTACAAAAAATATCCTGCAGGTTTCACAGTTGGCGCAAATGAATTCCTCAAAACACAAAAAAGTCTTAGATGGACTATGAGCCTGTAATTCCTCTAGTAGGTGAAAATATAATATTTCCCTAACAATTTCAAAAATATAAGGATGAATGACCCATAATGACTGCATGTGACCCTTTACAACTTCAAGTGATAACAAAGCAAATGTCGATGTTCACCAATTTGGTCCTTTGTCTGGCCATTCAACTCCCATGTTCTTCCCTCTAAACCTATTCTCCTAAAGTGAATGTATGTTTCATCTTGGTGCATCACCGGTTCTTTGAGATATTTATGATGCTTTTATTATCACAATAGATTGAAATACCCATCATACCCAACCCTCGTATATCCTGCCGTAATTTGTTTCATCCATGTAACTTGTGTACAACATGTTTCTTCAACAATATACTCTACCTCGAATCAGTAGATAAGGATACTGATGAGTTTTTCTTGCTTATCCATGATACTAACACTCACCTAAGTAGAACGTTCGCCTCCGAATCGGGTTCTTCGTCATCAATGGAACCTACCCACCTGCAGGTAGACCGGTTTAGGCACACGATAGATCCTTTCCTTTGATACCATATCCAAACTGCTCCTCGAGATATATGAAAATCCTTTCACTGCTACGTGGCTATGTGTTTCTGCGTCAGCTTTGAAATTGTTCCACTTGTCCAACCCGCTGCATTACATCCGGTCCGATGTTGTCAGCTATAGGTAAGTCAGCAATCACGAACTGTATTTCCATGGTCCTAAACGGTAATCATCATCTTTTCAACTTGCAATTGGTTTGTTTAGGAGTGGTAATCGGTTTGCAATATTCCATTCCAACCTCTTTTAGCATTTCTCGGATATACTTAGTTTGAGAGATAAAATTTCTTTGTTGCTTTGAGGTATATGAAGACCCAAAAGAAGGATAGTTCTCTAATAATGACATTTCAAATTCATTCTGCGATACCTTGCAAATTGCCTTTAACTTGTCATCATTGTTTTAAAAACTAATATCATCAACATAAACTCAATTAATAAAATATTATCTTGAGTTACCTTGATGTAGCTACACCGCACTTCTTTTCAACCTCGCTCGACAAAATCCGGACCGGGATCAAATTTTGCCTAATTTTCAAAGTGCTCGGTCGTGACGAAATCCGCGCCATTGCGTCTGCCTCTGCCTTCCGATTCGCGCTTTATTTACTTTCTCAAACGGAGTCCAGATGGAGAAGTTATCGCGATCCGTCACGGTTTCAACAGTGGAAAAATTTGATGCCGACCGTGTTCTCCTCGGTGACAGCCCATACGCTGTGACACGCGGATGTCCATACGCCAGACACGGGCGTGTCTGTACAGACACATGGCTCCGTGCGATGACAGTGTCGCAGTTTGGCTTTTGGCTGCATCGCTGGATCATCTGAGGTGACATCGCGGTCACCATCGGAGAGGACATTTGTCACCACTGAAGGGTGATTGGCATGGTACGGATACGCCAAGATCCTTATCGTGGTCGTGATGACGTCAGCAACATATGTGGTGATGACGTGGCATGTATCTATTGGTTGATAGGTTACGTAATCATATTGCGACATCGGGCGATTTTGGGCAAAATGGTATTGCGTCATCGGTATTCATTCATGGTCGCCACGTGCACCCCGATAATGGCTAATGACGAGCCAAGAAAGTTTATGGAGGCCGGGTTCGAATCGACCTCCCACCAGAACGCCTTCACAAATCCGCCTTGCCAATGCACCATGTAATGTTTCTTGTTTTATATACGGACTACATTATATTTATGTTTGTGCATTGTAATAAATGGAAAGGGGGGTGGGTCGGGGCTATGCCCCGACCCAAGGTTCCATGCTCTGATATATATGACCATACCACCGGTGTTTGCGCACGGGTTTATATATGATTGTGGTTCTGTTACAACATATAACCGTGTGTTGTACGCGTGGGGTCTATGTTTTATTTCATAAAATGTATATTTATATTAACATAAATCGCGTGGGGTTCAGAACCATTACCCACGGTATTATACGCGCGGACTTTTCAAATTTGGTTTGGACGGTTACAACAAACCGGTGGTTAGACACTTGTCACTATTTCATTCACCCTCATGAACTGAGCCCTTTGAGCCAGAGTGCGCGTCACATGGATGGCTCAATGCCCGTGTTCTAGGGATGTTAGGCCGGAGGCTTCCCCAACCGCCTCCCAAAACGGGCTGCCTCTTGAGCCAGGTTTTAACGCGTTTTGGAGCGTGTCTTGGTTCATAACAATGCAGGTGCGTTTTGTAGAACCAGCCCTGTTTGAAGGAGGAAAAACGGAGGAGGCCCAACCTCCAACGCTTCGGGTCGCATTGAGGCGCCGCAGTGCCCTTAGCCTTTTGGACGCCCTGATCCACATTGGTGCTGCTATCAAGGCCATCTGGAAGACTTATTCTACAAGTTTTCACCATTGTTTCAGCAAGCTCCATGGAGTAGTTCTTGGATGGAGTGACATGGTTTGGTGAGCCTATGTTTGTTTTCCTTGTGTTGAATAATACCACACTGATACGCTCCAACACACATTGGGATAGGTTTCGTGAGGTCGTTGAGGACTTTGCATGTGTGTTTTTCCAATGAGAAGCTCTCGTGGAAGCTTGTATTATGTAGAAGAGGTCATGCCCCATGAGCTATGATCCGCTGAAGTTGTATTAGTCATTTTTGGGGTTTTATGTGTTTTGATTTCAATGGTACAGTTTGTTTTTCCGTTGGATTTGAGCAGTAGCTTGTAAAGGATTTTTTGACTAATTAATCCCAAAGAGTCAGTCCATTATGGAGGCTCATGAGCGTAGTCCTGAGGGTGAACTCCCTATCATGTTGCATTTCACAGCTTGATGGTTTATTTGCTGCAAGTTGTGTTACGTTTTATTCTAAAGAACTTATTTTAACCATCTAAAAGAATATTTCCTCATACAGACAAACATTTAAAGGAAGAAGCATGAACTTAACACATAAGTTTATATTGCATATTTATACACATGAAGCAAGGTCCTGTAAAGTTTATTTTTATGAAGTAGAGGGTGCTTGCATAGCATAACAAGTCAGCCTTCTATTTTCAAATCAGGTGGTATCAGAGCATAGTTTGTTTTGCTCATGTGTTTGCCATTGATAGCTTGAAGATTTAGCTATTGGTTTTTGTGCAAGTATTGTGTTGAAGATTGATATCTTGTAAGGATGGCAGAAGCTTCAAGCATTGATAGTTCTCATACATTTTCATTATCTAAAGAAGAGTTGCTAACTATGAGAGATTTGATGAAAGAGATGTATGAAGACAGGAATAAGAACATTTCCCTTGAAGAGCAGTTGATGGCTATGAAGCAGGAGAAAGACCAGCTTTTGCAAAGGTTGAATGAGATGGAGATTCAACTCCATGAGGCAAAGGAAACCCTTACCAAATACATGCATGAACATAAGGTATGAAATGTTAGTTTATCTTCTAATTCCTATAAAAATGAATGTTTTGGTGGTTTTGAGAGTCACACAAGAGGAATAGGGTCCAAGTTGTTGTTAAAAATGGGCTATGAAGGTAAAGGTTTGGGCAAGCATGCACAAGGCATTGTTGAGCCTATTGTCGTTGAAGAAAGACCCAAGTTTTGTGGTCTTGGATATGAACGGCAAGATGGAGCAAATTCCAAAGTCAAGGAGACAAGGGAAAAAGTTCCAAGCATAAATTTTGTTTCGAGTTCACCTCCTCAAGAAGGCTTTAAAGGTGAAAGTTCAAGAACTTTTGGTGAAAGTTCGATCCCTCCAGCATGCAAGGCTTGTGTTTAGGATGAATGCAAGAGTTGTGACAGTGATGAGGACAATAACACTGTTGATGATCTTCAAAGGAGAGCTTCTAACTCTTCAGATTCACCTCCTCCAAGAGGCGATAAAGGTGAATTCTCCAGGTATAATTCCGCTTATCATTCAGTTGCTTTTGATTATGTTAAGTATAATAACTTTGTATGTAAAACTGGAAGAAAGAATCCATGTATGTATTGTGGTTTGTATAACCATCATGTTTCCAAGTGTTGGAAAAGATTGGCCAATTTCAGGAAACTTTCTAAGCAAAGACAGCGTGAAAGGAGGATGCAAAAGATTTGCACCCATTGTCAGAAGCGGGGTCATCTCATTGATCAATGTTGGACGTTGCATCCAACCACTCATCCACAACACAAGAAGCAGTTGGATAAGGAGATTGGCAAGAATGGAAGAGGAGATTCCATCATCGATGTGAGTCAAGATGATTCACAAGAGGATGATGTTCAGTCGAAAAAGTCACCGTTGAGTTGGCTTGGTAAGAAATGGTTGGATTTCTTGAGCAAGTGAGGCTTGTGTTTTTCTGTTGTAAATGCACTTTTCAGTGTTATGTGTGCATT
>SNQJ01S0021171.1:79066-121868 GCA_010110895.2 Picea sitchensis | reverse complement strand
CCTTTACAACAATCATATGATGTTCCTAATAATTTTGATGTTTGGCAACAAGATGATGATATAATTACAGAAGTTTCCCAAGCACCCAAGGATGACCCAGTGCAAAGTTCTCCTGATGATTTTTGGTCATACCTTGAGGATTTTGATGAGTATCCCTTTGAGCACTTGGATTTATTCTATGAAGAAGATTATCAACCGTTGTTGTACTCCAATTTTGATAAAGGTGAGGATGTTGCTTGCATGAAGTAGGATACTTGTGACAAGGTTGTCCAACTCCCTCTGATTTCTTTACTTCATTATGTCATTAAGGATGAATTTGGGGAACATGTCTCTTGTTTCAAGTTTTCTTTCGGGAAAAAAGTTTCATTAGAATTCAAGGGGAGGCTGAATTCGTTAAGAAGTTTATTATCTCAATCTTTCAGTTTTCCCCTGAGAAGTTGTCAGTTTCCCTCTAAGTTCTTGTTAATCCCTTCTCATACCCCAGGGAGTGATGACGTCCAAGATAGTAAACCCTCAAACTCTTTGAGCCACACCTTTGAGTCCTTGACTTCTCACGATCCTTTTCTGAGATGGATTGATCACTTTTCTGGAAGGGTGACTTGGCATGATTTTGTCCCTCCCTCCCACCTCCATGAGCTATACTTTACGACTTCCTATGATACAATGGATGCTCTAACTCATATTTATCTTGTGCTTAACTTGTCATTGTTTTGGTTTATGATGAATCACATAGGCAGGTGTTATGATACATTACTAGCGTGGTTGTACTGGTTGTATGCTTATACCTAGAATTTGATAGGTAAGTACATGTGAGTTAGGATAAGTAGGCATTTGCATCCATTGTACATACCATTGCATATCATTTTAGCATAGTTGTAGTTTTATTTTCATATTATCTTGTTTCATTATGTATATATGTATTCTCATGATCATATGCTAGATTATAGATGCTCTTTATTTGTTTATTATATCATTTATGGACAAGGGGTGATATCACCACCCTAGGGATTACTATTATCCTTTGTTGAGATTTAGTAGGCACAGGTCATACCATAGATCTTGAGGTTATCATGCGCTCTATGGTTAACACATGTCCCCGAGTTGGAGCCAGAGGTTATCCCCTAGCCTAGGGATAACTAAGGAGATCATGTCTCGAGGCCCACATGATCTAGACATGGAGTAACAAGATCCAGATGACTTGAGCATGGCCCCAGAGGGCCCCTCTTTTCTTTAGTGCAACCCATTCATCACCAACAAGAGTATCAATCCCGCTAGCCTGGTCCTGAAGAGGCAGCGAGTCTTGCTCCATGAGGTAATGAGTCCGGGTATCATGGTATGTATCACTCCGATTTTTAAAGTACGTGAATATGTTGTATTGAATCCTTCTTCATTTCATGATGTTTGATTGGAAATTATGCTCTTTGTCTCATTTATACCTGGAAGGGTAACACGATTCCCTAGTAAGTTGGTTTCCCTTTAGGATGGGTTGCTACTGGGTGGGTCTTTGAAACATCATTGTCCATTCCCTCCATACTTACTACTTTCCATCCTTATTCTTTCCATTCCCTCTATCCTTGTTTGGGCATTTGGATTGGATACGCTAGGAAGGGTTGTACTTTACCTTGTGGGAAGAAGGGGCTAAAGGCCCAGATGGTAAAAGTAGATGGAAAGAGTTAAAATCCAATGTTGAAACCTTTGATATGATTCACCCAGGGATCCTCGAGAAAGCTTTGAAAAAATTCCCAGTAAGAAAAGGGGACCCATAAGATCCATAAACACTCAAGGTACTAGTTGATGGATAGGAGGTCAAATCACGAGATGACCTATTATGCCCATGGGCATGTAGCAGTATGATACTACCACCTATATGGTCACCAAACTAGGGTAGTGGCTCTTGGTGACATAGCCAAGATAAAGGGGGTCTCATAACGAGCCGACCTTCTCATTTCTGTGAAATGTTTGCGGATAACGATGTCACCTATGGTCATCAAGCCAAAACAATGTCCCTTAACTATTCCCTTGAAGAAAAAAAGAAAAATATCAAAATAAATAAAGCTAAGAATAAAAGGTAATGAATGGTCTAGGAAACAATTGCATTTATGACAAGGTGAAACTCACCCTCTATACTTACCCTATGTCACCTCATACACTTACATGACTTAGATTAGATCCCACCTGGGAAACACCCCAAACTTAAGAGAGGTTAGCCCAATATGACACCCTGAGACCGTCAATTTGCATAACGTCTTTGAAAATTTGTTTGGGTTACGAGGGGTTTGATGCACATGTTTGGGTAATTTAATTATTGGATATGATTTACATGCTATGATCCCTGTGACTTATGAACCCCTAGAGGGTGTACTTGTTATTGCTGCAGGACCTTTCCCGATGGATAGGTACACATGAGGGAATGATTAGCTTGGACCTTCATGGGGGATTATATCCCACAGATGGATGCTGCAACTCCAACCAGGGGTAAGAAGAAATTGAAGATTTGCACTAGGGAAAAGAAGGGCGTTGCCTTCAGAGGCACCCTGGCAGACCTAGACCCAGGGGGACCTTTCTCTTCCACATGGAAGTTGGCCCTCGAGGGCCTTGGATGTCACCATCATGACCATAGACTTCATCTAGATCTAGGGATTTTGTTTTGGAGGAATTTATGAGCCTGGCGACACATGTGGGCATCATCTGGGGCCTTTGGAGGCAGAGCACCCTACATTTTAGGCTCAACATTCCACAATTAGGCCTCAACGTCACCCTAGAAGGGAATGTCGTTACCCTTAGAGGCGTCTTTAGATGATAATTAATTTTTATTATGGGAGAATTGAATTTTATTGTAAATTGGTCGGGTCGACCTTATTTTGACCTGAAAATTAATTAAATGTCAAATTTTTGTATAAATAAACATAAAGTGCTCTCATTTTTACATCACAAATCACCTCTCATAAGAGGGGGGACTGAAATTTTCTCCCTAAAGGGGTTATTGGATGAAATTACTAAGGCACACTTGCTTGGAGGCTATTTTGGATGCATTTTGGATCATTTCTTAGTGAAGTTTTTGCAAATCTAGGGTGTTTATGCTTGATTATTCTTGGTGAAGTAAGTAAATATGAAATTTTCATTTCATTATAAATGTATATGGCATGTTTACTTGTTCATATGTAAGATTATGGAATTGCTTGCTTGAAACCCTAGGAGCAAGAAACATAAGGTGCTTCTTTCTTGCTCTTTATTTTGCTATTTTTGCTTAAGAAGATCTTGTCTAGACAAAATTCTAGAGCCCTAAAGTGCTATCACTTTGGAAGCCTTGTCTAGTTCTTTTTGCATTATATATTTTTCAACAGTCTAAGGATAAGAGAAATCATTAGGGCCTATAAGTGCCTACACTGTAGTTGAACATCCTCTTTGAGGCTTGGTGCTTGAGAACTTAAGGTACTACTTCTCAAACTTCCTCCTTGTTATCTTTTAGACAAATATAATCATTGTTGTCTCTCCAAGTTAATGTGTTTATATAATTGACTCCATAAACCCTAAAGGCAGTAGTCTCTTGTCTCTTTTTTGTTGGAAGGTTGATCAAACACTCAAACACTATTCTCTTAAGCTATTACTAATTAAATCTAACACTAATTTATCCTAGATCTCTAACTTTCTTACTGTTGTTATAAATGTTTGCTACAATCATCTAGCTGCAACAAATTTTCTGCATAATTGACTTTGAATGCTAGCTAAACACTTCAGAAGTTGCTTATGAAATTTGATGATCATTATGCTTAGTAAATGCTATCTTTTCAATGTCTTTTCAAGCAATTCCGAATAACTTTTATTGCAGTTGTTATAATTTATTAATTGCTCTTGTAAACTTATTAACTCCTAGAATTTTATATCATCTAGACTTATTTTCACTGTCCATTATCTATTGGGGTGTTATTATCATATTTTTACTTGGAATTATTGTATATGCATGCTATATTGTCTTGTTCCGGGCAGGTACATCAAGCACTTCATTAACCTTATATTTTAGACTTCGGCTTAGTGACTTTGGTAACCAATGAGAGGGGGGAATATATCTTGACCATACCCCTAATTTTCCATCCCTTTAGGTTACTGGGGATGCCTCCCCTAGGGTAGACCCTACCTATCCCTAAAAAGTGGGGATTTCCTATTAAGGTGACAATGATAGGATATCTTGTTTATTATGCCAATCTCCCGTAATTGCCTTGGGCTTTGGGAAAGTACAGATTATGCGATAACACTTCCTAATCCAACTCCTACAGATGAAATTCAATTGAATATAGATGTTGCAAACATGTTTGGAAAATTGAATATGACAGTCCCAGTGACAGAGGTGTGTAAGATCCCTTCCGTAAAAAGGGAATTTTTAAGGATATTATAGGTGCCAACTGAGAAAGAGGATCATGCCATCGTATTAAACACTATGTATCTCGATCGACCAAAATACAAGAACCCTCCTTTCTATCTCTCATTAGGCATGAATGGCCTCTGCTTGAACATCTGCATGCTTGATTCAGGGGCCTCAACAAATGTCATATCTTTGAAGGTAGTGAAACAACTTGATTTAAAGACAACCCGACCTTATGAAAATGTTTGTGGTATTGATTCAAGAAGAGTTAAGGTCTTGGGAGTATGTGAAGAAATTGAGGTATTTTTGATATATTTTCCAAATATCGACATCCTCATGGATATATTAGTGATCAATGTCCCTGATGCACATGGGATTCTCTTGTCAAGGACCTGGTCCTCAGCCCTTGGAGGTTTCCTTAGTATGAACCTTACACATGCATATATTCCCATGGGCGATGGAACACATGTGATCTTGGATAACATGGACAAAAAAGACACACATGTGATGAATCTAAAGGGGCCCAACTATGTCAATGAGCACTACCTTGATATACCTTCACATATTTTTGAGTATGATCCATCAGAGTTACCCTTCATGCATGAAGATGCAGTAGAGATGTTTCTCCCATGGAAGGATAAAAAGAAGGTTGCACAGTACCATAATAAGGAGCCATAATCTATTCATATTATACAAAAGGAAGATAAGAAACTTGAAGAAATCATAAAAAATACAGTCCACGCAAAGCCTCCATACGATGAGAATACACCTTGCATCGATTTCGATGAAGGAAGTCTTGTGCTCATGTGGGACAAAGGAAAGGGAAAACCCATATATGAACAAAAATATAACAATTCATGGTTTGGACCTTACGTCATCATAAATAATTATGACAAAGAAAAGTACTATCTGACAACATTAGACAGGAGAAATATTTCATTACCAATATATGGGTCTCTTCTCCAACCTCACATCCAAGTCACATGACTTCTTCAAGGCCTGTGCCCCAGGTAAGTAAGTAAGTCATTTTGATTCCCTGCATTTTGCATCTTGATTTCTCATACTAGTTTAGATGCATTTCATTTTAATTTTACTCTACTTGCATATTGATTGCATGGTTAGTTTATAATTAAAAAAAATGTCAAAATTTTCTTTTTCTAGCTTAGCTGGTTTGGATTTGATCATATGAGAACAAGGATGAGTAGGTCATCCTGCACTTGACAGTTTGATGTTTCCTTGCAGGCACATGTCTACCAGGAGATACCGCGGTTCTCATGCACTCTACGATGAGCACATGTCCCCAAGTAGGAGCCAAATGTTATACCCATTTTGTGGATAACTAAGGAGAATATGTCTTGAGGCCCTCTGGTTGAAAATATGGAGTGTTTAGAGATGACATGACCAACAATACTACCCTTTGCATAGATGGAAAACCCACTCACCAACACAGATGGTCACAGGTTTACAAATGGCATCCACCACACTAGTTGGCTTCCGAAAGGCAGTGGGCCTTGCTCCATGAGGTACAGGTCAGTATTATGGTGAGAATCATTCAATATCTAAGACATTTGATTATGTTGTATCTTAGATTGCTCTATATTTCATGATTTGTGCTTGGACATTAGGCCTTTTTCCCTGCTTCACCTTAGTGGTTGACATTGTGCCCTAGTAAGTGGTCTTATTTTGGAATGGGTTTGCTACTGGGAACTCCCTTAATGAGCAATTATACCATTTCCGAACATACTTACCACTTTCCATCATTATTCCCCTCCATTTCCTTATCTCTTGGGATTTTAGGGTATATTGACCTAAGAAGGGGTTGTCCCTCATTTTATGGGAAGAAGGGGCTAAAGGACCAGAGGGGTTGGGGTTGGGTAAAAGATAAAATCCTCATATAAACCTTCCAGATGCTTCATCCAGGGATCACCCAAGAAATAAATGAAACACTTATCTTTAAATAAAGGGGACCCACAATATAATAAATAAATGCTTAAAAGGCTAGTTGAAGGATAAGAGGCCTCATCACGAGCCGACCTATCACGTCCATGGATATCTAGTGGTATGACATTGTCATCATCTAGTTACAAAACTAGGGTAGTGAATCTCAGTTGCATGGCTGAGATAAAGGAGGTCTCATTACGAGCCAACCTTCTCACTTCCATTAGGTATTTGTGGGTGACATTGCCACAACCTAGTCACCATGCCAAGGCAATGACCTTCAATCTCTCCTTATGCTGTTATGAAAGAAAATATAAAGAAATAAAGATAAAAGGTAAATGTTGGGCTTGGAAAAAGTGCATTGCGGGCGAAGGTACCACATACCCTCTATAAAGGCACCCATGAATGAGACACTATGACCCCTAGTATGTCATGAGCCCTATTCCCATTGAGTCTTGACCCCATCCACCTCATACACTTTACACGGCTTATAGAGGGACCTCTTGGAAGCTCTCCTCGACCTAGGGAAATATCTACACAATAGGACACCTCATCAAACCTCCCATACTTAAGCTTGACAAGTCACATAGTGTCTCTCAATTGTTAATTGTTTGATATGGTGATATTTGATTCACATGATTAGATGACTTATTTATTGATTGGGTTCACTTATCATGATGTTATGACTTAAAATACTTGGAGGGTGTGCTCATTTGTCTTTCCAGGACCTAGCTAGTGGACAATTTTGGGAGAACAATCCTAACTTGTGCTTCCATGGGGCTACAAGCCCATAGGTTGGATGCTAGGGTCCTGCATGCCAGATGAGAGAGATCAGACTTGGACGTCCTTGATGATGACTTGGAAAACCTATCCCAACCCCTACTTGAAAAATGATTTTCCCAGGAGGGGAAAAATGTTCCATTTTTGAGCTTGATGTCAATATATTGGAGGGCTAGGGCATGGTGGTTAGGTGCCACTCTTTGACACATGGAAATTTGAGGAGGAGAAGAGTCTTCACCATGATATGAGTGCCTAGATTCTTGACACATGGCCTTTGGAGGCCCTTCCATGCTTCTCCAACACCAATGACCTCCTCAAAGGTTAAAAACGTCCCCTAAAGGGGTGACGTCCTCTTAAATTAGGGTTTAATTTGTGCAAAAGATGAAATTTTAAGTTAATTGTTTAATATTATTTTGTGAAGGGGGCAAGATTAGGGTTGTTGACCACTAATCTTGTCTTTTACTCCTTAATTTGTAGAAAAACTATGTTAGCTACTTTTAGTATAAATAGAGATCACAAGATCTCATTTTGAATCATAACTCTCCCTCTTGTTAGAGACTTGGTCTAAAATTTTCAGCCCTCTTGGATCTTTTAGCTTTTGTGCACTTGTTTATGGCTATGTTATGAATGGTTGATGGAGGAAGGCCTAGCACTAGATTTGGATGATTCTTCCTAGCTCTTGTGGTGAATTGTCTTATCATTTCTCTTGATCTTGGTATGGTTTTTGCTTTCTTGCTATCATTTTATTCAATTCAAGTATTTTTATGCTAGGAGCTAAGTAGGAAATATAAGGGCATACACCCCCACCATAGCCTTCATCATTTTATTTGCATCATTTCATTGATTAAGGGTTTTCTAAGAGAAGTATAAGGGAATACACCCTCTTAGATTAAACCCTAGCTACAACCCCAAGGATGTAGCTTCTCTAAGATCCTTATGACTCCATTAACCCAACAATAAAGGCACTAGTCATTGATTTGTTGTATTGAAGAAATAAAATATTGCATTGGGAAACATGATTTTTGATCATTTTTACTTCTTGCAAAGTGGATTGTTTTCATTGTGCCTTGGGCACCTCACAACCACTAGGGAAACCCCATATAGGGGGTACTTATTGCTGCTGTTACAAAATTTCATCTTCAACCACTAGGGCTACAAAAACCCTAACTTACTTTCCTGAATAACTCTCTTATCAACCATTGGATTTTGCTCAAAGTTTGCACACTTGTTCTCCTTGGTCCAACACACTTTTTGGAAAAGTTTGAGGATATTTCAGTGGATGATTTTATTTCTGTAATACATTGAATGTTACATCCATAAGGCTGATATAATTTGGTGCAGACACGTGTTTACAACAACCTTATGTTTTATGCTAAGTGTATTGGTTTTTCGTCTTGAGTTTAGCTAGTCATTTACTCGTTTTTCTCTTGCATTTTCTACTTGATATTTAGCATTTATTGAGCAGATTATAGTACCATTTACTTGCTGATATATACTTTTATCTACTTCTGAAAATTAGGGACAACAATCTTAACTTGCTGATCCAACGAACATATACTATTGCAAAGTGTCTTTCCTTGTGTCTCGAGCAGGTACAACCATCTGGAGAAGTGTTATACCTGTGGGGAAACAATTACTTGACTTGCAAGGCATATATTTCCACCTTTAACTCCACCTATAATTGAACTATAGGGATTCATTTACTTCCATCTCCATCTCAATCCCCCTAGGGTCACCTAGATCGCCTCTCTAGAGTGACCTAGTCACCCTTGAAGTGCGAGACCTACAACGAGGTGACATTGGGTGTAGGATTACCAGGTTGTAGCATTTGTTCCATGGTTGGGTCGGGCTTTTCTCAACCTACAAATTGCGCTATAACATAGCCAACATGCATGCACCAAGTGTAGGGTGTGAAAAATTTAGATTAGGGTGCATCCCTATTGTACCCAATTATGGGACAATACACCCTAGCATGAAGGTGCATCCCTAGTTATGAGAACATCCTCAATTATTTGTAATAGATCCTATCATAGGGGTCATTGACCCATGTAACACAGATCTTCTTCTTGTGAGGATTAGTAACCTGCATGAGGAGAGAGGGTCACACTCCCCATAAGAGGTACATCCTTGTTACATAGGTCAACAACCCTTGTAACATTATTTGTTATAGAGAACTAGGGATGATAGGGACACACCTTGGTCCACATGGTGCATGCACCACACTTGTGTGTTCACTATGTGGAATAAGGTGTGGTGCATGCACCACACTCATGCCTTCACAATGTTGACCAAGGTGTGGTGCATGCACAATGTGGATTAGGGTGTGTCCCTTGTGCACCCAAGTGTAGAATGATACACTCTATCTTGAGGGCACATTCTTAGTTAAGTGAACACCCCCAGTGCTCTATATTAGAGCTTATTATGGGGGTCATTAACCTAGTCCACATTGTGCATGCACCACACTTTGTGCATTTACAATATGGACCAAAGTGTGGTACATGCACAATGTGGACTAGGGTGTGTCCCTCTCACACCCAATTGGAATGATGCAACCTATCTTGAGGGTGCATCCTTAGTGAGGGGAACACCACTAGCTCTCTATAATGGAGCTTGTTACTGAGGTCATTGACCCACATAACATGGATATTTCTATTACAAGGGGTCATCAACACATGTAAGAAGGATATGCCTATTAAGAAGGTCAACACTCCTTGTAATCAGGAGATCCCAATGATGCAGATTGATGAATTGGTAATAGATGTTATGGAAGGGTAGTAGATCTAGTTATATGGGTCAATGCCCCCCATAACAAGGACCTATTATGACTTTTTTATGAGGGGAATAAACTCCCTATGATGGAGATAATATATATATTAATACAAGTGTAATGCAGATACCAAAAAAATAAAATTGCCATACTCTCTATTATATATTAGATTAGATTATAATATGATATGTTAAATAATTGTTTTTGTATTTTTTGTGATACCCGACCCACACCCAAATATCAAAACTGGTGTAGTGACACTGGAATATACACATCGTGGCTACTTATTTCATAGAATATATAACTTACTATTTCCTTTGTTTCATTTGCATCCATAAGGAAACTCTTGTTAGATGGGAAAATTGGAGTTGGCTCTTTAGAACTTTCCATATACCATTTTTTGTGAGGATTCAATCATTTATCTTGTTTCTCTTTTGGATTTTACTATTTTTTTTGGTAGGTATCTAAGGAATATCTACTAGCATTATTTCCAACTTGTTCTCTTTCCATCTCATCCACTTGATTTGACATCCTCCTCATCTCATTGGAACTTGTCAACTAATGTTATCACATTGGCACTCAATAACTTCCATACCTTATCACCCCCATTTTCCTTCTCATCAAGAGTTGTATACATACCTAGTGCCAATTTCCTCAACATTTAACATGTTTTTGTTTCTTGTCCTCCACATCTTCCTTTTGACATTTATAGTTTACTAGTTTGCCACCTTGCCTTGTCGACTAGCTTTTGAAAACTTGTCCTTTTGTGAGGGTGTTTGCTCATTTTCTCAAATTATTAGGTGCATCATCAATTTAGCATCTCACTTGCACAATCACATAATGTGCATGTGGATTTGGCACACTATTTGGCATGGGTGTGAAGTGAAAGAAAAACATGAGTTGGTACATGTGTTAACTAGTGTATTTATATATGAACGCGATATTCAATAATAGTATAAATCATAGTTTCCATGTTCCTACTTGACTCATCCTCACTGAAATAGGTGACTTGACATTCCTATAAACACTAATGTAGGTGACACAACTTCTTACTCATTGATGCATGTTACTCGTGGAAACCATACTTAAAATTCTAGAGTATAAGAAAATGCAAAAAGAAATAATATATGAAAAATTGTTTAGTAATACAATGAATATTGACTTAGGATGCTCAACATGCCACCATCATTCACTTACAATTGGAAATAGGTCAATGTGTTGACAAACACGTTACCACCCAACCCCAAGGGTTAGCTCAATTGGTATACGTTATGGACCAAATACCCCAAATAGAATAAGATATAGAGAGAATAAGTAATTTCGTGTCTTAATAATGATAGAGTGTGAATGAAAAAGAAATATCTTCGAGGGCGTAATCTATTTTTACAATATATCAAATTTACAAGATAAGATGATCTCTAAAACTAGGTCTCCCTAGTATATATAGGAGACAAAGGGTACAATTACAAATAATGGGCCTAGTTGGCCAACAATAATATAACAATAGCAATGTAATGTCCCAAGACCTAGGGCTTAATATGCCTCACTCCTTCAAACAAGCGTTTCCCTCAACATTTGATTATCTATGGATGCTTATGTATGAAGAACTCATATTTCATGGCACATCTTCTATTAATGGGTTCTTCCACTTGATGAAGTACTTAGTAATTGATCGATCCTATAGTTTCTTGATCCAAGTTTCAATGATTGTTTTAGGTTTGACTATGATTTTTTTTCTCTTCATTAAGCTTTAGAAGAATAGTTTGAATTGGGATATTGTCCCCAATAAACTTCTTTAAACAAGAAGCATGGAAGATTAGATGTACATGTGAAGACGGAGGCAACTCCAATTTGTAACCCATATTGCTCATTCTCTGCAATACCTTATAGGGATTGTAGTACTTGGCTGATAATTTATTGTTCTTATTTTGTTGCTTGAGGGGCATTAGTTTGTATGGTTGCAACCTTAGAAATCCCTAATCCTCCACTTCAAATTTCCTTTCACTACAATGTTGATCTGTTTTTTGTTTCATCCTATTTTGTGCTCTACCCAAGTTGTCCTTTAATAGTTGGAGAAACTCTTGTTGGTGTTGTGATCCTTCGTTGCTTGAACCTTAGCTTTCCCTCTCAAGGGTGATGTATTGGATGGAGCATGATAGCTATAGAGTGGCATAAATAGAGACATTTTGGATGAAATATTGAAGGAATATTTGTACTGCCATTTTGACAAGGGTAACCACTTGACCCATTTTGTATGTTTATTAGATGTAAAGAAAAATAGATAACCTTCCAAACATATATTCACAATCTAAGTTCTCCTATCATATTGATGATGATAGGAGTTGTAAGCCAATTGAGTACCAAAACAGGAAATCAATTCAATGCAAAAACTACCAGTGAAAATTGGATCTCTATCATTCATAATAATCTCTGAATTTACATGTAGCTTTTAAATTGTTTCCATGAATGTTGTGGCTATCATACTTTCTTTAAAAGGGTGAGAAAGTGCACAACAATGGACATGCTTTGTGAGTCTACCCACCACAGCTATGATGACATTCTTCCCTTTAGATTTTGGTAGACCTAAGTAGAATCCATTGAGACCTCTTTTCAACACGCACTTGGTATGGTTAACGGTTCTATAAGACCCAAGGTATTTCTCACCTCGCCTTTGTTCTATTGGAAAACTAGACACTCCACAAACTTTCAAATATCAGTTTTATGATCCTTCCAACCTGTTATCACACGGTTTTTACTTGGATGTAAAGGAAAGGTAAATTAAGACAAACTTAGCGACACGAGAGACTATCCTATCACTGCCACCTCAAAAATATGTCTATTTCTATTTAGGGTGGTAGGCCCAGGGGAGACTTCACCGATGACATGGCGTTTTGAGAAGGAAAAGGGTAAAGGTCAAGGTAAAATTTTCCCTGTCACAAGTCACCACCGATCAGAAAGTCCAGCTAAACAACCAATAAAGATAATAATAACTAGAAATGTACTTGTCCGGAACAAAGCAACATAAAACTATATTTGCAAGATCACTTGCTGGTTAGTACTTCATATAATCAAAGACTTTCTCAAATAAAGAAATTGAATAATATATTGTTGAAGCAATTAATGATGTATAGTAGCAATAATCACAATACGTCACTTCACAATAAATGATTTATAAATGCTTCAGAATGAGCAAGAACAATTTAATCATCAATATCATAACACCAACATTCATCAGAAGCAAATAATACCATGCATTAACCAAACTCTCAATTGATTAAAGAAGATAAAATGCTGCAAAGTATAACTATAACTCAAATGGATAGTAGCAACAATGAGGTTAGTAGGTTAGGATTAGAAGGTATTAGTAGTTGTTCAAGGATTTTGAAGGTTGTGATCAAAACACTCAAGTAAGAAGTCTAAGACTAGTGCATTCATAGGGAAAATGGAGTCAAAAAATAGTTGCAAGAGTTGAAGGAACAATATGATAATAGTATGGCCAAAGACAAGAGGAATTTGATGGTGAAGTGTTGGTAAGCCAAGGATTCAACCATCAACCCTAGGGGAAAACGACTTACTAAGGTGTAGGCAACCCTAGGCCTTAACACATTTTCCTCCTTCTTTAGCTCAATAGCAAAGTAAAATCGTCTAGCATGAAGAGAGAATGGTAGGGTGTTGCAATGGAAAGGCCCTAGCAATGTATTCAATAGGTAAAATGGCTCCTTGGCATAATCTAGTAGGGAATTAAAATAAGGCCACCAACATGTGCTTATTTCCTAGGGTTTATTCCAGCAAATTTCATTAACAAAATGAAAGTAAAATACTATAACCATTCAGGTAAGGGAAGGATTGCAGAAATTCACTTACATTTACCAAGTATTCATCAAGCCAAACCCTAGTTGTAAACCTTCCACCAAGAAAAATGCCAAAAATAACCAAAGTAAGCCTCCTTCAACAAGTGCGCACTAGTAATTTCAGCCAAAAACCCTAGAAGGGTTGAAAAAATCATACCTCACACAAGTGTGAGTGAAAGATGATTAGAAAATGAGAGATCAAACCCTCAATTTATATAGTAGCAATGACCTTAATTTAATTTTTAGGTCACAAAAGGTCGACATGGCCACAAATACATAATAATACTATTTTACATTAAATGTCATGATAAAACCTTAAATCAAGCATAAATGAAGACGCCATCCCCTGTTAGGGTGACGTTAGCCCCTTTTAGGGAAACATTAGCCTCCTGGAGCAAAACGTTTGGCATTCTTGGGCCTCAGGAACATGCCACATGTTCCACTTGGCACATAACTACCTCCCAAAACCTCCGTAGCACTGGATGACGTCATAAAGTGTCCTGGGTGACATCATGGGACTTCCAAGGCCAACGTCCTAGTGGAAAAGGCACAATCCCCCTGGTTAAGGCTTTGCAAGCAACCTCTGGTGAAACGTCCTCCTCATCTTCGGTGCAAACCCTCTGATCTTTCTCTGCCCCCTGCTGGGGTCTCAACATCTATCTGGTGGGATTTCAACCCCATGGAGGTCTGAACTAATCATCTCCCCATGTGTACCTATCCATAAGGGTACCTGTCCATTAGGTATGGTCCTGCAAATCAATAGATACGCCCTCCATGGGATCATAAGTCACAGGGATCATAACAATGTCAATCACATCTAATCATCAATTTTATTAAACATGTGAATAAAACCCCCTTTACCTAGTCAAGTTCTCAAAGACTTTATACTAATCTGCAAGCCAAGTTTGGGGGAAGTGACAGGGAGTCCTATTGGGCTAATGCTCACTAGATGTGGGGTGTTTCCGGGAGAGATCAAATATAAGCCATGTGAGTGGGTGTAGAGGATAATGGATGTTTGGGCAAGGGGTGCAGTGATATCAGGGAAATGCATGGCTTACTTGTGGGTGCCTCTGTAGAGGGTGAGATACACTTGTCACAGATGCAAATGTTTCCAAGCCCATTCATGCCTTTTGTCTTTTTATTATTTCCTTTTCTTCAAGAAGATAGCTAGGGGACACTTCCCTGGTGTGGTGACTAGTGGTGGCAATGTTACCCAAGCATTTCACGGAAATGAGAAGGCTGGCTCATGATGATACCCCATTTCTCTTGGTTATGCCACCAAGAGTCACTACCCTAGCATGGTGACCAACTGCTAGTAGTTTCATACTGCTAGATGCCCATGGACCTAATAGGCTGGCTCGTGATGAGAGCCCCTATCCTCTAACCAGGTCTTGTTTTTTTTTATTTTTTATGGATTCCTCTGTTTCTTGTTGAGAATATTTTTACTTCTTTCTCGGGGATCCATGGGCCAAGCAAATCGAGGTTCATTCTTTGGCTTCTATATTTTTCCAACTAATTTTACCCTCTAGGCCTTTAGCCCCTTCTTCCCACAAGGTAAGGTGCAACCCTTAAATATTTTTCCAACCCAATTCCTGGACCAATGTAATGGGGTGGATGAGCAGGAGAAAGATGGAAAGTGGTAAGTATGGTGGGAGTAGATGATGGCTTCTCATGAATCCCCCCAGTGGAAAACTCAAAACCTATGGGCACAAGATTACTAGGGAATCCTTTCATTCCCCCCAAATATGGTGAAGTATATAGGTATAATATCCATGCACCCGTTAGAAACAAAAATAATCAAATGCACATATTGAAAGGTTTTGAGGATCAAAGTGACATATACCATGATACCCAGAATCATTACCTCATGGATCAAGATCCATTTCTGCTACAGGACTAGGTCGAGGTGATGGATGCTGCTGCTACTGACAAAGTGGAGGCACTGAAGGAAGAAAATATGGGCCCTCCATGGCCATGCTCAAGTCGATCTAGCTCTCGGTACTCCATCTATAGGACATGTGGTCCTCGAGACATAATCTCCTTAGTTATCCCTAAACTGGGGATAACATCTGGCTCCAACTCGGGGACATGTGCTCACTGTAGAGCGCATGAGAACCTCAACATCTCTGGCATAACCTGTAACCTGCTTTATCTCAACATAATGCTGTTAGTAATCATTTGGGGTGGTGACATCACCCCCAACTCATATATATGTAAAATGAAAGAGAGCATATATAAAAGTGTGAAAAAATACTATTATAGCATGAAATGCAAATGGTATATACAATGAATGCAAATTCCTACCTACTTTCCTGTACTTACATGTGAAGTCAAGTCCCCCCACCTTGGTGGGTCTTGAGGAGGTTCCCGCTGACTGGTAGTGGACGCCTTCTTCCTTCCAATGTGGATAAGTAGTAAGAATCATCAACTGATTTTCTTCCAACTTTGAAAGGCCCAAGCCAAAATTGAGTACTTCCTTTGACATTAGTTGGCTATCCTTTCTTGACATCCCACATCCATACTACGTCCCCCTCCATGTATTCTGTGATTTTGAATTTGGTTGTTTCCTGAACAACCTTGGTGTATTTTGCAGAGGGAGGAGGGTGGTATTCTACTGTGAAGACTTCCTGTTGGGATGGCCAAATCAATATATCACTCTCTCCCTTCTTTAGTAATTTTATAGCCCCAACTTCTTTGTCTTTATACTTTTCTAGGAGTTGCTGGTATTCTTCTTTCTTGGGCCATTGTATCTGATCAAAGTCTTCCTCTGTTACAAAAGGCATATCATCAAGAGAAAATTCAGGAAAACTTTCCATGATTTGTTCATGTGCTTTGTCATCTTTGATGGGATCACTAGTTTCTTGCACATGGGTTCTGGTCATTTTTATATTTGGGAGACGACCTATTGTTCCATTGTTCAAATTTATATTCACGTAAGTGAGGTCCATATCAAGAGTACCCCCCAACATTGAGGCAAATTTCCTAGAAAACAACATCCCCCACACATATGGGACGTCTAATACTACTATGTCAATGTGGATTAATCTCTCAGGGTATTCTTTAAGGAAAAATTCCACATTTTCAATTACCCCATGTGTGGGTATGGTTCTATATTCAAAGCCACACACATTCTTGTAAGGTCGTGTGACTTTTAGGCCCAATCGTTGCATGACCTTGAGAGACATAATGTTGGCACCGACCCCTGAGTCTAGCATGCAATTATTGAGGCTCTTGTTATTCATCAACAAGGTCATGAAAAAGGGCAGGTGTTCATCATACTAGACCCTAATGTGATCATATTGAAACATGATAGGGGGGTCCATTGGTCCATCTGATCCTTTGAAGAAATTATCAAATATTTCCTTCACATATGGTACCTTGATGACTTCTCTTAGGGAAATGGTTACATGCATCTTGGATAGCTCCCCTTAGAAGTCAAAGTTTAAGTCCACTCTTTTGGTTTTGGATGTTTTAGGAAGGAGAATGTGCAAAGGTGGAGGCTTTGTTTGAGTTATAGCCGGATTGGTAGAGATAGGTTGGTTTAGCTTCTTTCGTCTATACACCTGAAATTCTTGTTTCCTCAACTTCTCTTTTGATTCCTGGTCTAAGTTGTTTATTAATTCCATTCTAGCCTTCATGGCTGCCTCTTTTATGCCCTCTCGATGTTCCTCAGGGGTGATATTGAGGAAAATCTGGGGGCCTTCTATAACATGTCCCACATTGTTTACTTGTTCATGGACTCCATTTTTATAGGGACATTCATGTTCCCAATGTGCTTCACTACAATGCAAACACCAAGGATTTTCATCTATGATGTTTGTAGGAGATAAAGTATTAAGAACCTCTTGATCATTTTTTGGTCTATAAACTTGGTTCCCTTTTTGGAATTGGCCTTTATACGGGACCCTTGGTGCTTGGTTTTGGGATCTTTCCAAGTTGACAATCCTATTCATCATGTATTATTGGTTTTTCATTATGCCATCCATGGTCATTTGCAACTTTTCCAAGCTAGCACAAATATCTGAGGAAGGCTCAACGTTGTGGACTATCTTGGGTTTAATGTCCATTTTGACCCTTGGGTTTGAGAAAGGCTCGATTTTGGATGAGTGGAGGTTGTCCTCAATATTTGTAGCTAACTCTTGGACTTCTTAGATCGTTTGAGGGTTCTTATCCCCGAGGAGATAACCCAGTTAACCAGTAAAATGTTTGGTGTAATTGTAAACAAGGAAGTTATTCATTGGATGGTGACTCAGTGATTTTCTGCAACAGTGTTTCGAACCTAGTGTGAAATTATCTAATGGTTTCATTTTCTTGTTTCCAAAGGGTGTTCAGCCTGGTCAACAACATGTTGAGTTCTTCTTTGATACTCCATCTTTTGAGAAAGGCCTCTTCCAATTTATCCATGGTTTTAATACTGCCATCAGGAAGACTATGGTACCAATGTCTTGAAACATCAAGGAGGGTAGTAGAGAACAATTTCATGACTAAATATTCAACATCATCACTAACAGGGTGAAGCTGGAAGAACGCCCAAAAGTTGCTCATATTATCTTCAACACTGATTGCATCAGTACCGGTGAAATTAGGCAGCCACTTCTCATACTTGGGTGGCATCTACCTAGGGTAGCCTGGTATAGCTGACATGTCTAGCGGTTTGAAAAGATTGGATGACCATTGTCTTTGGTTATTGGCCTAGTTTGGGATGTTGGTCTGGGTTCCTGAGTTAGACATTGTGTTTAAAGGAAGACTTACTCCGAAGAGTGATTTTACTACAGGAGAGTTTCGGGGAGGATTTATTCTAAAGGATTGAGGAGGGTTATTGTACCTCCTTGTGGATTGTGGAGTCGCCAGATAATTTTCTTGAAATTACCAAAGAGATAAGGGAAACACCCTTGGTGGAGTTGCTTGGTAATATTTGTAAGATAAGGATTCTTGAGGAACGAATTTACCGAAAAAGTGTCAATCTTGAGGAGAATTGACTCAATGTTCCTTGACAACGGTGCCAAAATGTTATTGCACTATTTGTACTTGGATGTAAAGGAAAGGTAAATGAATACAAACTTGGTGACACAGGAGACTATCCTATCACTGTCACCTCAACATGATGTCTCTTTCTATTTAGGGTGGTAGGCCCAGAGGAGACGTCCCCGGTGACCTGGGGTTTTGAGAAGGCAAAGGGTAAAGATCAAGGTAAAAGTTTCCCTCTCACAAGTCACCACCGATCAAAAAGTCGAATAAAAAACCAATAAAGATAATAATAAACATAAATGTACCTGCCCGGAACAAAGAAACATACAACTATATTTGCAAGATCACTTGCTGGTTAGCACTTCATATAATCGAAGACCTTATCAAATAAAGAAATTGACTAATATATTGATGAATCAATCAATGATGTATAGTAGCAATAATCACAATATGTCACTTCACAATAAATTCTTTATAAATATTCAGAATGAGAAAGAACGATTTAATCATCAATATCATAACACCAACATTCATCAAAAGCAAATAATACCATGCATTAGTCAATCTCTCAATTGCTTAAAGAAGCTAAAATGATGAAAAGTATAACCATAACTCATATGGATAGTAGAAGCAATGAGGTTAGTAGGTTAGGGTTAGAAGGTATCAGTAGTTGTTAAAGGATTTTGAAGGTTGTGATCAAAAAAATCAAGTAAGAAGTCTAAGACTAGTTCATTCATAGGGCAAATGGAGTCAAAAAATAGCGGTAAGAGTTGAAGGAACAATATGATAACAATATGCCCAAAGAAAAGAGAAATTTGATGGTGAAGTGTTGGTAAGCCAAGGCTTCAACCATCAACCATAGGGGAAAACGACTTACTAAGGTGTAGGCAACTTTAGGCCTTAGCACATTTTCCTCCTTCTTGAGCTCAATAGCAAAGTAAAATCGGCTAGCATGAAGAGACAATGGTAGGGTGTTGCAATGACAAGGCCCTATCAATGTCTTCAATAGGTAAAATGGATCCTTCGCATAATCTAGTAGGGAATTAAAATAAGGAAACCAACATGTGCTTATTTCCTAGGGTTTATTCCAACAAATTTCATTAAAACAATGCAAGTTAAATAATATAACCATTCAAGTAAGGGAATGATTGCAGAAATTCACTTACATTTACCAAGTATTCATCAAGCAAAACCCTAGTTGTAAAACTTCCATCAAGAAAAATGCCAAAAATAACCAAAGTAAGCCTCCTTAAACAAGTGTGCACTAGTAATTTCAGCCAAAAACCCTAGAAGGGCCGCAAATTTCAGACCTCACACAAGTGTGAGTGAAAGATTATTAGAAAATGAGAGATCAAACCCTCAATTTATACAGTAGCAATGACCTTAATTTAATTTTTAGGTCACAAAAGACCGACATGGCTAAAAATACATAATAATACTTTTTTACATTAAATGTCATGATAAAACCCTAAATCAAGCACAAATGAAGACATCATGCCGTTTTAGGGTGACATTATCCCATTTTAGGGAAACGTGGGCCTCCTGGAGCAAAAGGATTGGCCTTCTTGGGCCTCAGGAACATGCCACATGTGCCACTTGGCACATAACTACCTTTCAAAACCTCTGTAGCGCTGGATGACGCCACAAAGTGTCCTGGGTGACGTGATGGGCCTTCCAAGGCCAATGTCCTGGTGAAAAAGGCACAACCCCCCTCGGTAAGGCTCTACCAAGCTGCCTCTGGTGGAACGTCCTCCTCCTCTCTAGTGAAAACCCTTTGATCTGTCTCTACCCCCTGCTGGGGTCTCAACATCCATCTGGTGGGATTTTAGCCCCATGGAGGTCCGAACTAATCATCTCCCCATGTGTACCTGTCCATAAGGGTACCTGTCCATTGGGTATGATCCTGCACATAAACAAATATTCCCTCCATGGGCTCATAAGTCACAGGGATCATAGCAATGTCAATCACATATAATCATTAATTTTATTAAACATGTGCATAAAACCCCCTTTACTCAGTCAAGTGATCAAATACATTATACTAATCTATAAGACAAGTTTGGAGGAAGTGACAAGGCGTCCTATTGGGATAATGCTCACTGTATGTGGGGTGTTTCCGGGAGAGATCAAATCTAAGCCATCTAATTAGGTGTAGCGGATAAGGGATGTCTGGGCAATGAGTGCAGTGATAGGAGGGAAATGCATGGCTTACCTATGGGTGCCTCTGTAAAGGGTGAGATGCACCTGTCATGGATGCAAATGTTTCCAAGACCATTCATGCCTTTTTTCTTTTTCTTATTGCCTTTTCTTCAAGAAGCTAGCTAGGGGACACTGCCCTGGCATGGTGACCAGTGGTGGCAATGTTACCCACAAGAATTTCACGAAAATGATAAGGCTAGCTCATGATGAGACCCTCTTTCTCTTGGCTATGCCACCAAGAGCCACTACCCTGGAACGATGACCAGATGCTAATAGTGTCATACCGCTAGATGCCCATGGACCTAATAGGCTAGCTCGTGATGAGACCCCCTATCCTCTAACCAGGTCTTGTTTTTTTTAATTTTTTTTATGGGTCCCTCTGTTTCTTGCTGAGAATATTTTTACTACTTTCTCGAGGATCCCTGGGCGAAGCATCTCAAGGTTCATTATTTGGCTTCTATCGTTTTCCAACTACTTTTACCCTCTAGGCCTTTAGCCCCTTCTTCCCACAAGGTAAGGTGAAACCCTTAAATATGTTTCCAACCCAATGCCCAGACCAGTGTAATGGGATGGATGAGCGGGAGAAAGATGGAAAGTGGTAAGTATGGTGGGAGCGGACGATGGATTATCATGAATCCCCCCAGTGGAAAACTGAAAACCTATGGGCACAAGATTACTAGGGCATCCTGTCATTCCCCCCAGATATGGTAAAGTGGATAGGTATAAGATCCAAGCACCCGTTAGAAATAAAAAGAATCAAATGCACATATTCAAAGGTTTTGAGGATTAGAGTGACACATACCATGATACCCGAAATAATTACCTCATGGAGCAAGATCCATTTCTGATACAGGACCAGGCCGAGGTGATGGATGCTGTTGCTTCTGACAAAGTGGAGGCACCGAAGGAAGAAAATATGGGCCCTCCAGGGCCATGCTCAAGTCGATATGGATCTCAGTACTCCATGTCTAGGACCTGTGAGCCTCGATATATAATCTCCTTAGTTATCCCTAAACTAAGGATAACACAACCAAAATAAAACAAAAAATATAAAAATCCTTTTTAATTCTATGATAAGTATTAATCTTGGGTGTCCCCTATAGGTGAAGTGTGTAATGTGGTTAGGACCTTAGGACCTTTTGTTTAATTTGGGAATTATGACATAAATACAAGCAATCCTGAACAATGATATCCTGAACGAAGATCCAAGTTAGTAAAGTGTTTTTCTTCATGAAATTATTCTAATAATTTATCAATCACGTGAATAGGAAACATATCTTTAATGGTGATCTTATTAATATCTCTATATTCAAGACACTGTTAAATAGTGTTGTCATTGATTTCAAAGTCAGTCATTGGTGATCAACATGAAGAAGCCTATGGGTTTACTTGAAGGAGTATCCAAAGTGGTCCCCTTATGGCGTAGCTTTAAGCATGTCCCTCACAGGAAGAAAATTTTAAGAATCCCACAATAATCCCCAAAGGTGTGGTCAAGAATACCCTATAGTCAAGTGAAGAAGCCTATAGATGTCCAATATCAATATTGCAAGATGGCGATTGTTGAAAGTATTATTTTTGCTCAATTTGAATTCTCCATCTTTGAGGGAATTTTTACTCTACATAAATAACTCAAATGGAATCACAAGTTACATGGTTGGAAAAATTATTCCGATACCTTTCCAATAGTATATGGAAGTCCTTCTAACTCCCTAAGAATGAGGAGATATGAATTTTTCCTTCCAACAACCCAGCCATAAAATTGAGGTCGACTCAACTAATTTTTGGGGACAAAATTACTATAAATACACGATAGAATTTCTCATTTTTAATGCAACCAAGAAAGATATCAAGTCAGAGGTGCATACAAGGTGTTTGGGGTGTCCTCTGGTGTGTAAGCGAAGTCTAAGGGATTCTCTTAAGGTCTTTCTTATTCTCAAGGCATGTTATAGGGTTGTGATGCTATCGTAAGGTTATGATGTTATCGTATCATCTTCAATGAAGTTGTGATGTTGCTGTGAGGTTGTCGGGGTTTATATGTGGACCCATGTGGACCTAGTTTGTGAGGCTCATATTTTGGATATTTTGGCACATGATTGACACATGTTTTTATGTGGTTGTTTGGTTTTATATATGGACCCATGTGGACCTAGGATCTCTATGTGGACTCAATTTGATGATGATGATGTATCAATGATAATGAAAGAGATAGTGAAGGTGACTAACAGGTTGGTTGTTTTATATAAATATTTGAGGGTGGAAGGAAGGGGAAAGGAAAAGGGGTTGGAGCCTCCTTCCAGTTGGAACTAGAGAATCTTGGAAGTTTTATCTTCCTTTAGGTTGGTGCCTATAAATCACGGGGCTAGTGCCTCGTTCCAGTTGGAGCTGGAGAATATTGGAAGTTGTAGCTTCCTATGAATGTAATATTGTTATTGTATAATAAAAATTCTTTGTGTTTTATTTCCACATTAAATCTATTGTGCAATGTGTATTTCTTCTTATGCTCTTCACTGTATATTGGGATGGATTTATTTGATTGAAAAGTTACATTTTTTTAAAAAAGGTTCTAAATTATAATTGATACCGATTCACCCCCCCTCTTAGTATCAACAATTGGTATCATAGTAGGTTACCTTCAGAACAATATAATCATTGGAAGGAAGATTGTGAGAAAAAATGGAAGGCCACATTCCAAATGGGATTCCACCATTTGATGGAAACAATTATGCATACTGGAGAAAAAAAATGCAAACTTACTTGACAACTTTAGGAGTGGATATCTAGATCTTAGTTGTCAATGGCTATAAAATTCTGAAAAATACTCCAACTGATCCATTTGAGAAGAAATTAATGAGTTGTAATTTAAATGCTAGGCATGTGATCACAAGTGGATTGACACCAACTATTTCTATAAAGGTGATGGGTTGCAATATAGCTAAAGAGGTCTGGGATAAACTTCAAAATATTTATGAAGGTGATCTGAAATTCAAGCAGGTCAAGCTTCAACAACACAAAGCACAGTTTGAAAATATGAAAATGAATTAAAAAGAAGATATTGCAACCTATTTACTCGTAGTAGATGAAGTTGTCAATGCTATCAGAGGATTAGGAGAAGAAGTCAAAGAATCCTTGGTTGTATAGAAAGTGTTGAGATCACTTTATTTGAGATATGATGCCAATGTATCAACCATTTAAGAAACTAGGGATTTGACCAAAATGACAATGGACGAACTACATGAGACCCTCACAACATATGAAATGAGAACATATACAAAAAATAGAAAACCAAACAGAGAAACAACTTTTAAAGCCACAAAGAAAACAAGGAACAAAGAACATAGGTTAGAAGAAAAACTATGCGATAAATAAGATGAATAAGAAACATATTTCGTAAGGAGGCTCAATGGGGGAACTGGAAAGTACAAAGGTCATTTACATTTTAAATGCTTCAATTGTGGTAGAATAGGACACTATGCTAATAAATGTCATTTTGAAGAAAATGAAATATTCCACAAGAAAATGAGCCTTTACTCCAAGGAGGATAGCAGTTCTTTAGATGAAAGCGATGGAGAAGAAAGGGAATTAAGAGAAGTTACTCTTCATAACTTAAGAAACTAAGAATGATGAAGACAAAAATTTTGAAACAGATGAAATCAATTCTGAAGAAGAGTATGATGCAAAGACAAAATAAATAAATATAGAATCTTTCTGTGGAAGCAAAGAAATCACAAAAAGTGAACATGAAGATGAAGAAAATATTGAAATATTGAAGCACGCTGAAGAAGAAAATATCAAGCTCAGAAACACAAATATAGAGTTAAAAAAACGAATTGAAAATTTGTGAAGAAGAGAATAATGAGCTTGAAAAGACAATTGATAGATTGAAGGATCAATTAGATAAATCCAAGAAGACTGAATATTATGAGATTAAAATAAGAATTGGATCACACAAGAAAAGAGTTGATGTTGACAATTGAAAAATTGAATTACTACAAAAAAATTGAAAGAAGTACTGAAAAGTTAGATGAAATTATTATCAAATAGAGATCACCTATCGATAAGACATGACTTGGATATGACAACAATTTGAATACATCATACACATATAAAACAAACAAGGAAGATGAAAGAAATTTTAGAAACTATGCAAATTCCTTAAGAAGTGGAATCAACAAACAAGAGGGAGTTGAAGAACAACAAGAACATGACACCTCCAACTAGAATAGGATATTAGAATTTAGAAGGGGTGAGACACCAAGAAGGTCCTTTTCTACCAGGTATGAGAGTATTTTTCTTGGTCATGTTTATGCTTGGAGAAACTTTGGACACAAGACAATTCGCTGTAAAATCAATGGAAGAAACAACTAGATGAGAAAAGAAAATGATAATGGATATCCAAAGGACAATAATGTAAATAGTAGATCTGGAAATGATCATGGATTTTTCAACAGAAATTACAATCCATTTGATCCACTGATGGATCAGAACATTGTATTCTACAAATGCAATAATCTTGGTCAAAAAACACGAGATTGCAAAAATATGAAATAAGATGCTTCTATCATAAAACAAACTACAATATGGGAAATGAAAGAGAATTCAAATAAGGAAGATTGTCGATTAGCACCTCTTGTTGAAAATAAATAAGACAAATGGTACATAGATAGTGGGTGCTCAACACACATGACTGGGGACCAAAACAAATTCATCAGCTTAAATAAAATAAAAAGTGGCAGTGTCACATTTGGAAATGAATCCTCTGTCAAAATACTTGGAAAAGATGTAGTGAGCCTTGGAAGTGAAAATGTAGAAGCAACAAATGTCTTACTGGTTGAATATTTGAAGCATAATCTCCTTAGTGTCAATAAAATATGTGATCAAGGATACAATCTTAAGTTTGATTCCTGAAGATGTGAAATCAGAGAAGAAGACTTAGGAAGAATGGTTGCAACATAAATAAGAAGAACAAATAACATATACATCCTAGACAAAGAGGAGAGCAAGAGGATTGAAGTCACACAAAATACATCCAAGGACTATAAAAAGGAAGGAAATGATAAGAATATAGAAACGAACGGTGAGATACTATTGAGTGCCATGAGTTTAGGGGGAGAAACCCCAAAGATTAGAGTTACCATTTTCTATTGATGTCAAAGGGGGGGGAGAAATATCAAGAGTATGATCATAGGGAGAGCATGAGTGTTTCCATAAATGACAAAAGGGGATATGTTTCCATAAATGACAAAAAGGGATGTCAAAGTCAGTCATTAGTGACTAACATGAAGAAGCCTATGGGTTTAATTGAAGGAGTCTCCAAAGTGGTCCCCTTATGGCATAGCTTTAAGAATGACCATCATGGGAAGACACTTTGAATAATCCCACAAGAATCCACAGAGGTGTGGTCAAGAATCCCCTACAACCAAGTGAAGAAGCATAGAAATGTCCAAGATCAAGATTGCAAGATGGAGATTGTTGAAAGTATTATTTGTGGTCAATTTGGATACCCTATATTTGAGGGAATTTTTACCCTACATAAATAACTCAAATGAAAGAACAAGTTACATGGATGCAAATATTATTATGAGACATTTCCAACGGTATATGGAAGTCCCTCTAAATCCCTAGGAATGAGGAGATAAGATTTTTTCCATCCAACAACCCAGCTAGAAAATTTAGGTCGTCTCATCTACTTTTTGGGGACAAAATTACTATAAATACATGATATAATTTCACATTTTTAGTGAAACCAAGCAAGAAATCAAATATGAGGTGCACACAAGGTGTTTGGGGTGTCTTTTGGTGTGCAAGAGAAATCTAAGGGATTCTCTTAAGGTATTTCTTATTCTCAAGGTATGTTATAAGGTTGTGATGTTGTCATATGCTCTACAATGAAGTTGTGATGTTTCCATGATGTTGTCATGAGGTTGTTGGGGTTTATATGTGGACCCACGTGGACCTAGGATCTCTATGTAGACCCAATTTGTGAGGCTGATATTTTGGATATTTTGGCACATGATTGACACAAGTTTTTATGTGGTTGTTGGGTTTTATATGTGGCCTAATGTGGACCTAGGATCTCTATGTGGACTCAATTTGATGATGATGATGTATCACATATACTGACAATGATAGTGATGGTGACAGTGGCAATTTTATTCTTTTATATACATATTTGAGGGTGGAAGGAAGGGGAAAGGAAAGGGAGTTGGAGCCTCCTTCCAGTTGGAACTGGAGAATCTAGAGAGTTGTATCTTCCTTTTGGTTGGTTTCTGCAAATTAGGGGGTTGGTGTCTCCTTCCAGTTGGAGCTGGAGAATATTGGAATTTGTAGCTTCCTATGAATGTAATCTTATTATTATATAAGAAAATCATTCTGTGGTTTATTTCCATGTTAAATATGTTGTGCACTGTGTATTTGTTCTTCTTCTCTTTACTTTATATTGGGATGCATTTATTTGATTGAAAAGTTAAAGTTTTTTAAAAAAGGTGCTAAATTATAATTGATACCGATTCACCCCCCCCTCTCAGTATCAATAGACACATACGCCATGAATAATATTTTTTGTAAACTATCACCACCAATGAGGAGAAGGAATTTTGGCTAGGTTCAATGACGATGATGTATAACATTTCTTGAACCATACAATAAATATCACTCCTTTGGGCATAGGGGTATTTGTAGGGTCAAATGTTATAAGGAAAGATCCCAGGATTAGTCAACATTTTGATCGTTCTCTCGAGCAAGAGGAAGACCTTTCAGTATCTCAAAAAGTACCTTGGAATCATTGTCAATGACTCTTTGGAGATCTAAGGACATAGAGGGTTTAGATGTTTGAACATCCAAAGTGTGAAATTAATCTTGGTTTCCCCTTTTTTAACATTTTTTCATGTTGTTAAGATATTATCACTTTAGATGATTTTCCTTGCCTACCTTTGAGTTAGATTTACTTGTTTGAAGAAAATCTCATGCAAAGTTCGTGAAAATTAAAATCCATTGTTCCCAACGGTTGTAACCATTGGGCCATTAAAACCACATTAACACTACCCATTTGGATTACAATAATTGGACTATCTAAGAAATAATCTCCCATAGTGAGTTTAATACTATGGCACTTCTTAGAACAATTTAAACACAATTATTGACTTGACAATAAATGTGATCTCAAAACGAGAAGTCAAAATCTAATAACCCATATTTTTGGGTCAAAAACACCAAAATCAACCCCCAAAATGAAAAGTGGTGCTATTGGTAGCCCCCTATTTTATTTTTGGGTTTAAAATTACCTCTCTCTATAACCACGGTCTTAACAATTTTGTAATGTTACCAACAAAAAATTCAAAATAACACCCAAATAAAAAAAGTGACACTAATGATAACATTTTGTTTTGGTGGGGGTGGGGGTCAAAATTACAACTTATTTGTAACCATGGCCTTAATAATCACTATTTTTACAAACAAAAGCCTTAAAATCAACCCGTTATCCCCCACTTTCAGGGATAACTAGGAGATCATGTCTCAAGGCCCACAAGTCCTAGACATGGAGTAGAAAGAGAAGGATTGACTTCAGCATGGCCCTAGAGGGCCCACCTTTTCTCTCTTCCATCATCTTTATCTTGTCAACAACAACAACAACCTCCACCACCATCGGCTTGGTCTTGTGTCAGAGAAGGTTCTTGCTTCATGAGGTAATTAGTTCAGGTATCATGGTATGTGTCAGTTTGATCATCAAAACCATTGAATGTATGCATCTGATTCCTTTTAGTTCTAACAACTGCTTGGATCTTACACTTTCCCACTTGACCATGTTTTGGGGATTGACATGGTGTCTTAGTAAGCCCGTGTCTGTTAATTTTGGTTAGCCACTGGGGTTGTCTTTGAGAATCCATCATCCGCTCCCTTCACAGTTTCGATTTTCCATCTTGTTTCCCACTCACCTATCCCATTCCACTTGTCTGGGCACTGGTTCGACCTTTTTAGGGTTGCACCTTATCTAGTGGGAAGAAGGGGCTAAAGACCCAGAAGGTAAAAAGCAAGCTGGTAAAATATAAAAGCCTAAGAATAAAACCTCGAGATGCTTCGCCCAGGGATCCCCGAGAAAGCAATAAAGGGATTCTCAACAAGAAAATAGAGGGACCCTAAAAAATAATAAAACAAGACCTAACCAGAGGATAGGGGGTCTCATCATGATCCAGCCTATTAGGTCCATGGGTACCTAGCAATATGAAATTGCCATCAACTGGTTACCACGCTAGGGTAGTGACCTTTGGTTGCATGACCAAGGGAAAGGGGGTCTCATCACGAGCCAACCTTCTCATTACTGTGAAAGTACTTGTGGGTAACACTGTCACCACTGGTCACCACGCTAGGGAAGTGCCCCCTGATTATCTCTTGATAAAAAAAGAAATAAAAAGAAATAAAAAATGAAATAATAAAAGGAATAAAAGGCATGAATGGGCTTGGAAAGAATTTCATCCATGACATGTACAACTTGCCTTCTACAAAGGCACCCACAGATAACATCTTTCATCCTTGGCCTTCATTACACCCACCTGCTTGGACATCCCTTGACCACTTCATCCACTTACATGGCTTGGAAGAGGTCTCTTCCAGGAACTTCCCTTATTCAATGGACACTAGCCCAATAGGATGCCTTTCCCTTTTCCCAGACTTGTATAGTAGGTTTGTGTAACGTCTTTGAGCTATTTATTGATCTATTAGGGGTTTTATGCATATGTTTATTAATATTGATGATGAAATGTGATTTACATTTCTATGATCCCTGTGACTGATGAGCCCATGGAGGGTGTAGCTTTTGATGTGCAGGACCATAAATGATGGATAGGTACCATCTTGGACCGGTACACATGGGGAGATGATCAGTTCGGACCTTCATGGGGCTGAAGAGCCTATCGGGTGGATGTTGAGACCCCATTATGGGGAGATACAGGATAGAGATGGATAAAGAGCTTTGCACCAGAAGGGAAGAGGACGTTCCACCAGGGGCACCCCGACAGAGCTTGACCTGGGGGGATGACCCTTCCTCAGTGGAACGTTGGCCTTGGGAGGCCTAGAAAAACACCACCTTGACCATGACATCACCCAACATCATGGACACTTTTGGAGGTAGATTAGGTAGCAGTGGCATGTGTGGCAGGTTGGAGAAGCCCAATGAGGGCTAACGTTTTGCTCCAGGATGCCCCATATTCCCTACAAGGGGCTAACGTCTCTCTTGGATGGGGATTTTACTCTATTTTCAGCTTGATTTATGATTTAATTTGAAAATTTAATGTAAAACAATATGATTTTGGTAGTTTGGCCTTGTCGGCCCTTTACATGACCTAAAAAGTAAAATTAGGTCATGATATTGTATAAATGGAGGATTTTCTCCTTCATTTTATCATCAAGGATTCACTCCATAAGGAGGTATGAAATTTGCACCCTCTCTTGGGTATTTGGCTGATTTAGTGAGGCGCACTTGTTGAAGGAAGACATTTTTGGAATTTTATGGTGTTTCTCTTGAAGGAAGGTGTTACAACTAGGGTTTGCATGGTTATTTCTTGGTGAATTGTAAGTATTGTTTCTGCAGAACTTCTTAATGAATGGTTGTAGCTTAATTTCTTGCATGTATTTATGATTTTTTTGAATCAAAACCCTAGGTGAAAAGCACACAAGTTGGTCCTTGTCTCATTTCCCCTGATAGATAATTTTTCAGCCATTGAAGAAGGAAGAAAGAGCCTAGCCGTAGATACACTCCTATTTCTTCTTCCTCTTTTGCTAGCCGTACTATCTAGAAGCCAAGAAGAGTGAGACATCCCTGGCCTAGGTCTACTACAATAGGGCCATACTCTTTCTAGGGTTTGCTGAAAGGCCTTTCTGTAGCAAAACCTTGTTCATTCAAACCCTCTTGTTTTGGTTTTATGGTTTATTCTTGAGCTAGCCGTTTTCTAGGAAGGAGGAGAGAGAACAAGGCCTTGCTGTAGCAACACCAGAGTGAGCCTCTCTCCCCTAGGGTTTTGATTTTGAGGCCTTGCTTTAGCAACACCTCAAAATGATTCCCTCTAGTCCTTAAAATCTTTGCCTCCTTCAACTCTTGTGTCCTTCACTCTTGACTCCATTAAACCCTAAGGCACTGATCTAAAGTCCTCCAGTGTTGAAGTGAAACTTGATTACAACACTCTCAAACCTTTTGAATTGAAACCCTAACTACTAACCCTAGTCTAAAATCTAACCCTATTAACCCTAAATTGCTACCTTCATCTTATGCTATTACATCATTAGTGCAACATCATTTTGTTATTGATCAATTGGATAATGATTAAAGAATCTATTAAATGAAGTATTGATTGGTTACATTGAATGCCATTATTGTTCCAATATTTATTGGTGAAGTGTTATAATTTTCATTTCTATTGATAAACATTGACTTCATCAACATTTATTTCCATATTGCTTATATATTTATCAAATAGTCTTATGAAGTACTAACCCATTGAATAACTTGCACATATCAGTTTGCTATTGCTTTGTTCCAGGCATGTATACTTCTTTGGGGATTTTACTTCTTTAAATTGGCCTTTGGCCGAACTATCTGTTTGGGTGGTGACTTGTGAGGGGGAAACATATCCTTGTATTTTATCCTCTTGCCTCCTCAAAACCCCAGGTCACCTGGGATGTCTCCCCTGGGACTCACCTCCCTAAAGAGAAAGAACCATCCCATTGTGGTGACATTAGGTGGGATTGGTTCCTGTTACCCCAGTTTGGACTTCTATCTTATAGCATTTTTTCCTAGCTACAAACTACGTGATAACATTTTGGCACCATTGCCGGGGAACACTGAGCCAAACCTTCCTCAGGCGACACTTTTTCGGTAAGCCTTGCCTCTAGATCCTTTTCTTACAATCTTGCATGGCGACTCCATTAGGGTGTTTTCCCTTTTCTTTGGTAGTTTGAAGTAAACTATCCGGTGACTCCACAAACCAAAAAGAGGTTCAATAATCCTCCTTTATCTGTCATAAGGAAGCCTCCCAAGAACTCTCCTGTTGTAAAATCACTTTTCGGAAAGAGTCTTCCTTTGAAAACCATGTCTAGTTCAGGGACCACCACTACAACGAACCCAACTAGCAATCAAAGACAATGGTCATATACTCTCTTCAAACCACTAGACATGTCAGCCATTCCAGGCTACCCTAGGCAAATGCCAACCAAGTACGAGAAATGGTTGCCTAAATTCACCGGTACTGATGCAATTAGTGCTGAAGAGCACATGAGCAGATTTTGGGCATTTTTTCAACTTCATCCCATTAGTACCCTCTATGATGCTTGAAGGCGTTGGTACCTAAGCCTTCCCGATGCTAGAATTAAAACCATGGATAGACTAGAAGAGGTATTTCTCAAGAGGTGGAGTATCAAAGAAGACCCTAACATGATCCTTACCCGACTAAATAACTTTTGGAAACATGAAAATGAGTCTATTCGGGAGTTCCACACTATATTCGAGACCTTGCTCAAAACATCCCTACAAGCCATCATCCGAAAGATGATTACCTTGTTCACATCTACACCAAGTCTTTCAATGGCCAATTGGGGTATCTCCTCAGGGATAAAAATCCCCAATCAGTTCAAGAAGCCCAAGAACTCGCTACCAAAATTGAGGCTAACCTCCTCTCATATAAAATTGAGCCTTTTTCAAATCCAAGGGGGAAGGTGGATACCAAGCCAAAGATAGTCCACAATACTGAGCCTAGCTCAGACCTTTGCTCTAGTATAGCCAAGTTACAAGCCTTTATGGATGGTATCATGAAGAATCAAGAACAAATGATGAGTAGGATTGCCAACTTGGAAAGATCCCAAAGCCAAGCACCCAGGGTTCCATACAAAGGGAAGTTTCAAAAATAAAACCAATTTTATAAGCCAAAGAATGAGCAAGAGGTTCCAAACACCTTAGCCCCAACAAATGTTGTAGATGAAAACCCTTGGTTCCTTGAATGCAGCGAAGCCCATTGGGAGCATGAATGTCCTTACAGTAATAATGACCATCAACAAGTAAACAATATAGGCCATTTCATGGAAGGACCTTAGATAAATATCACCGCTAAAGAACATCAATAGGCCATAAGAGAACCAGTCAGGAAATCTAGGATGACAGTAATAAAAAACCTAGACTAGGAATCAAAAGAAAAGTTGAAGAAACAAGAATTCCAGGTGTATAGAAGAAAGAAGATAAGCCAACCTACCGCTGAACAAACAAAACCCCCTTCTTTGGATGTTCTCCTTCCTAAGACATCCAAGACTGAGAAGGTTGACTTAAACTTTGACTTTGAAGGGGCACTATCTAAGATGCATGTAACCATTCCCCTGAGAGAAGTCATTAAGGTGCCATCTATCAAGGAGCGTTTTGACAATTTCTTCCATGGATCAGATGGACCCATGGACCCCCCTATCATATTACAAGCTGATCACTTCAGGGTCTAGTATGGTGAAAACCCCCCTTTCTTCATGACTTTAGTAATGAAAAACAAGAGCCTAAATAACTGTATGTTGGATACAATGGTAGGTGCCAACATAATGCCTTTCAAAGTCATGCAACAATTGGGATTGAAAGTTACACGTCCTTACAAGAATGTGTGTGGTTTTGAATCTAAATCCATAACCACACATGGGGTAGTCGAGAATGTGAAAATCTACCTTAAAGAATACCCTGAGAAGGTAATCCACGTTGACATCGTGATAGTAGACGTCCCATATATGTGGGGAATGCTGTTGTCTAGAAAGTTTGCTTCAATGTTGGGGGACACTCTTGAGATGGACCTCTTTTTTATAGAGTTACATTTGAAAGGTGGAATAATAGGTCGTCTCCTAAATGAAACAATAGCTAAAACCCATGTGCAAGAAGCTAATCACCCCGTCGGGAATGACAAGTCACATGATGAGGTCGTACAAACTCTTCATAAATTTTCTCCTGAAGATATGCCTTTCGATCCAGAAGAAGACTTTGATCAAGTTAAATGGCCCAAAAAGGAATAATACCAACAACTCCTAGATGAATTCAAGGACAAGGGGACAAGGACTGTGAAGATACTAAAATGACCAGAAGATGATGTACAGATCCATCCATCCCCACAGGAGGTGTATGCAGTAGAATCCCACCCTCCTCCCTCTGCACAATACACTCGGGTCATCCAGGAGACAACCAAATACAAGATAAGGAAATACAAGGAAGGAGATATAGTATGGATGTGGGATACTAAGAAAGGAGAGCCAACCAATGTCAAAGGAAGCACTCAGTCGTGGCTTCGGCCCTTGAAAGTTGGACGAGAATCAGTTGATGACTCCTACTATCTTTCCACTTTAGAGGGAAGAAGACATCCATTGCCGATCAATGAGCGCCTCCTCAAACCCCACCAAGGTGGGGGAACCTGACTTCATAGGTAAGTACAGGTAAGTAGGCATTTTTTCATTCGTGTATTATACCATTTTCATTGCATGCTAGTTTGATTTCATATTCACCTTATTGATTGTATTATTTCAGTCTTTATTTTTATATATGTATGCTGGGGTGGAATTACCACCCCGTTTTTGTTACTGATGCTTCTACTTGAGATCAATCAAGTTAGTAGGTTATGCTAGAGATGTTGAGGTTCTCATGCTCTCTACGGTGAGCACATGTCCCCGAGTTGGAGCCAAATGTTATCCCCCCCTTTCAGGGATAACTAGGAGATAATGTCTCGAGGCCCACAGGTCCTAGACATGGAGTAACGAGAGTAGGATTGACTTCAACATGGTCCTGGAGGGCCCACCTTTTCTCTCTTCCAACATCTTTATCCTGTCAGCAGCAACAACAACCTCCACCACCATCGGCTTGGTCTTGTGTCAGAGAAGGTTCTTGCTTCATGAGGTAATTAGTTCAGGTATCATGGTATGTGTCACTTTGATCATCAAAACCATTGAATGTATGCATATGATTCCTTTTATTTCTAACAACTACTTGGATATTCTTACACTTGCCCACTTGACCATGTTTTGGGGATTGATAGGGTGTCTTAGTAAGCCCGTGTCTGTTAATTTTGGTTAGTCGATGGGGTTGTCTCTGAGAAGCCATTGTCCGCTCCCTTCACAGTTTCACTTTTCCATCTTGTTTCCCGCTCACTTGTCCCATTCCACTTGTCCAGGCACTGGGTTGACCTTTTTAGAGTTGCACCTTATCTAGAGGGAAGAAGGGGCTAAAGGACCAGATGGTAAAAACAAGCTGGTAAAATATAAAATCCTAAGAATGAAACCTCGAGATGCTTCGCCCAGGGATCCCCGAGAAAGAAAAAAAGGGATTCTCAACAAGAAACGAGAGGGACCCTAAAAAATAATAAAACAAGACCTAACCAGAGGATGGGGGGTCTCATCACGAGCCAACCTATTAGGTCCATGGGTACCTAGCAGTATGAGATTTCCATCAGCTGGTTACCATGCCAGGGTAGTGACCTTTGGTTGCATGGCCAAGGGAAATGGGGTCTCATCACGAGCTAGCCTTCTCATTACTGTGAAAGTACTTGTGGGTAACACTGTCACCACTGGTCACCATGCCAGGGCAGTGTCCCCTAACTATATCTTGAGCAAAAAATAAAGAAAAAATAAATAATAAATGAAATAATAAAAGGAATAAAAGGCATGAATGGGTTTGGAAAGAATTACATCCATGACAGGTAGAGATCGCCTTATATAAAGGCACCCACAGATAACATCTTGCATCCTTGGCCTTCATTTCACCCACCTTCTTGGACATCCCTTGACCACTTCATCCACTTACATGGCTTGGAAGAGGTCTCTTCCAGGAACTTCCCTTATTCAGTGGAAACTATCCCAATAGGATGCCTTGCCCTTTTTCCAGACTTGTATAGTAGGTTTGTGTAACGACTTTTAGCTATTGATTAATATATTAGGGGTTTTATGCATATGTTTATTAATATTGATGATGAAATGTGATTGACATTGCTATGATCCCTGTGACTGATGAGCCCATGGAGGGCATATCTTTTGATGTGCAAGACCATGCCTGACATACATGTACCATCTTGGACTGGTACACATGGGGAGATGATTAGTTCGGACCTCCATGGGGCTGAAGATCCCATCAGGTGGATGTTGATACCCCATCAGGGGGATATACAGGACAGATATGGATCCAGAGATTTGCACCAGAGGGGAAGAGGACGTTCCACCAGGGGCACCCCGACAGAGCTTGACCTAGGGGGGATGACCCTTCCTCAGTGGAACTTTGACCTTGGGAGGCCTAGGACGTCACCACCTTGACCATGATGTCACCCAACATCATGGACACTTTTGGAGGCAGATTAGGCAGCAGTGGCACGTGTGGCAGGTTGGATAAGTCCAATGAGGGCTAACGTTTTTCTCCAGGATGCCCCATCTTCCTTAAAAGAGGCTAACGTATCTCTTGGATGGGGATTTTACTCTCTTTTCAACTTGATTTAAGATTTAATTTGACAATTTAATGTAAAACAATATGATTTTGGTATTTTGGCCTTGTCGGCCTTTTACATGACTTAAAAAGTAAAATTAGGTCATGATATTGTATAAATGGAGGATTTTCTCCTTCATTTTATCATCATGGATTCAGTCCATAAGGAAGTCTGAAATTTGCGCCCTCTCTTGGGTATTTGGCTGATTTAGTGAGGCGCACTTGTTGAAGGAAGACATTTTTGGCATTTTATGGTGTTTCTCTTGAAGGAAGGTGTTACAAATAGGGTTTGCATGGTTATTTCTTAGTGAATTGTAAGTATTTTTTCTGCAAAACTTCTTAATGACTGGTTGTAGTTTAATTTATTGCATGTATTTATGATTTTGTTGAATCAAAACCCTAGGTTACAAGAACACAAGTAGGTCCTTGTCTCATTTCCCTTGATAGAGAATTTTTCAGCCATTGAAGAAGGAAGGAAGAGCCTAGCCGTAGCTACACTCCTATTTATTCTTCCTCTTTTGCTAGTTGTACTATCTAGAAGACAAGAAGAGTGAGACATCCTTGGCCTAGGTATACTACACTAGGGCCATACTCTTGCTAGGGTTTGCTGAAAGGCCTTGCTTTAGCAACACCTTGTTCATTCAAACCCTCTTGTTTTGGTTTTATGCTTTATTCTTGAGTTAGATATTTGACTGGAAGGAGGAGAGAGCATAAGGCCTTGCTGTAGAAACACCAGAGTGAGCCTCTCTCCCCTAGGGTTTTTATTTTGAGGCCTTGCTTTAGCAACACCTCAAAACTCTTCCCTCTAGTCCTTAAAATCTTTGCCTCCTTCAACTCTTGTGTCCTTCACTTTTGACTCCATTAAACCCTAAGGCTGATCTAAATTCCTCCATCGTTGAAGTGAAACTTGATTACAACACTCTCAAACCTTTTGAATTGAAACCCTAACTACTAACACTAGTCTAAAAGTTATCCCTATTAACCCTAAATTGCTACCGTCATCTTATGCTATCACATCATTAGTGCAACATCGTTTTGTTATTGAGCAATTGGATAATGATTAAAGCATCTATTAAATGAAGTATTGATTGTTTACATTGAATGCCATTATTGTTCCAATATTTATTGGTGAAGTGTTATAATTTTCATTGCTATTGATAAACATTGACTTCACCAACATTTATTTCCATATTGCTTATATATTTATCAGACAGTCTTATGAAGTACAGACCCATTGAATAGATTGCACATATCAGTTTGTTGTTTCTTTGTTCCAGGTAGGTATACTTCTTTGGGGATTTTGCTTCTTTAAATTGTCCTTTGGCCACACTATCTGTTTGGGTGGTGACTTGTGAGGGGGAAACTTATCCTTGTATTTTATCCTCTTTCCTCGTCAAAACCCCAGGTCACCGAGGACGTCTCCCCTGGGCCTCACCTCCCTAAAGAGAAAGAACCATCCCATTGTGGTGACATTGGGTGGGATTGGTTCCTGTTACGCCAGTTTGGACTTCTATCTTATAGCCTTTTCTCCTAGCTACAAACTGCACGATAACATAACCATCAAATCAAAAAGTGGTGGAAACAACATCACCCAATCCCGCCTCCTTTTTTTCAGGATTCAAATTGCACTGTTTTTGAAACCATGGCCTTGACAATCAACATCTTTGCAATGGAAATATTAAATTCAAACCCCAAATAGAAAATAGGTGCCATTTTGTAGAAATCCCCTCGCCTCCCATTTTTCAGGTTTTAAATTGCAAGATTTTCTAAACCATATCCCAAAACGCCGATGTCGTTGCAAACAAAATCATAAAAAAATAAAAATACAAAAAGAAAAAATAAAGAGAAAAACGAAAAAGTGGGAAAAAATGAAAGAAAAATACATGTTCTTTTTAATAATAAATTGTTATTATTTTAATAAAAAAATACGTTCTACATAAAAAAAATAAAATATTTTTTTTAAAAGAGGAAAAAAAAAGGTTGTCCCGGAGCCTCTTATTTTTATTATTCTAAAAATCTCTAGAAAGAAATTTACTAAAAAAGGTCCATCTAAAACAATTTTTTAAATAAAAACCTTAAAAAAATAAATTTTATAAAAAAATTTAAAATGCATTTAAAACAAATCAAAGAGACAAACTTAAAAAAACACTAAAAAAGAAGAAGGTACTTGCTTCTATCCCCTTGCACCCACCTCCCTCCCTCGATGACCACAACTTAAAGGAGTCATGTGTCACTCCTTTAAGTGGTGGGTGAGGGGGGAGATCCCTCTAACCCTCCCCTTCCACTATATGCCTCGTTGCTCAAATGAGCGATGATCTAAAATGCGTGATGGAGCATGTAGTGCAAGGGGAGACATGGAGGGGGCTCCCATCATTCCTTCCTCTTAAAGGATCAACAAACCACTTCTCTAAGCTACAATCGCAAGGGGAGGGAGGTGGGTGCATGAGTAACAAAGCATGTAGGGCAGGGTGAGGCATGAAGGGGGCTCTCCCCACAACTTCCTCTTAAATAAGTGGTCTATGGGAACAAGGGGAGGGAGGTGGTGGGAGTATATATATATATATATATATATATAATTTAAAAGAGAAGATCCATCTTAACCCCAGATCTATCAAGTGTAGAGAGGGATCAAATCTCTCGAGGTGAAAATCTCTTTTAGAGTACAAAACTTGAGGAAAGGTTTGCACCTTGAGAGATTTGATCCCTCTCGACGCTTGATAGATCTGAGGTTAATATGAATCTATGTTGGTTTAAAATATTGGATGTCATTGAAATACTCTATATATACACTATTCTATTATATTGATTCTCTTTGTATCATATTAAAGGTGATCCAAACATATCATACATTTTGACAATAATAATTTTGTTTTAAAATTATAACCAAGTCAAATACTAAATTATAGTGTAGAATATATTGTTTGTGGGATAAAATACCCTTTAATATAAATGTAAATACATTTTTAAAATATATTCTATGAAATGCATGAATACCCAATTTGTAGTTTTCCATATCTCTAAAAAACTATACTCACATGTTGTGTTCCTAATCTTAATATTAAGATTTTAATTCAAAATCTTGCCATTAACATTTTGTTTTTGGTTGTGAGCGAAAAGTATGGGCCTACATGCACGCTAGGAAATACAATGACTGGTTCATAGTGTCACAAAGTTTTCTTTAACAACGTTGAATGTGTTATGTAAAATAATGGATCGTTGATATTTCACAAAGATTGGAATTAGGGGCCTGCTATTTCATATATTATGAAAAACAATGATTCATTGATAGTCTCACAAGGATTGAAATTACGAGCTTGTAGTGATGTTTAATGTCTAAATAATATTTTACATGTAATGAAAAACAATGATTCACTCACAGTCTAAAAAAGATGGGAATTATGTGGTTGTAGTGATGTCGACTGTCTAAATAAATTGTTCAAATATTGGTATGTATTTTTGTATATAATATCAATATTAGTTCGGTGATTCTGAATGCCCAAATACTTATTTTATATTATTAATTGTGAGTAGTTATTACCTATCGTGGTGAATAATAGTAGATTAAGGTGGATCTTTGTTTTACAATTTTTTTTTTCTATAATTTAACTCACTCCTAGTCAATGATAATAAAATGATTGTTCTTTTTAATAGGGTTGTTGTTGCAATTTCATAACACAAATATCGATCCCCTGATTCGGGTGACTACCGGGAGCAGTGTGTCAGCCACATAGTTAGTGGAGACAGTGTGTCAAGCTAACATGAGCTCCAATGCCCCACTCAAATAAATCCCCAACCCTCTCCCGTGTTAGCCATTACTCTCCAACATGACTGATATGTTGGAGAGTAATGGTCCACCTTGAAGGAAAGAGTAGAGCACAAGAAAATAACCAATGCAGACTAGATATGAGGCTAGTCATATTTAGGATATGTTGTAGATGGCAAGGAATATAGATCTACTTGGTCATTCACACTAGCAGACGGAATCTGAGGTAGTCGAATAGATGAAAAGTAATTTATGACAAAGCAAGGTTGAGAGTATTGCAACACAAGGGGTCAATTACTCAGTTCGATGGAGGTGGTTGATTTATTAAGGGAGGGAGGATCAAAATCTAACTTAGAGACACTCCAACTCTTCTCATTCTCTCCTACTCTCGATGTGGTCAACTCTCACTTGTGCAAGGTCCCTCTTATTTCAATAGAGTTAGAATATGAATTCAAGAAGATATAATGGTTAGAGGGGGTGTAGGGGGTAGATGCAGGAACCAACGAAGAAGACTGCTTCTTCCTCAGGCTCAACAGGAGGAAGTAATGGCGATAGAGAATTTCACCATCCACACCCCACCTGAAATTCACATAGAGATGGAATTAATGGATGCAGGAATCAGTTTGGAATGCATTTCAACACTGGATCGGGAAATTTATGCCAAGTTGAAAAAATGGATACCAGATATAGGGTCATCAAGGTCGCCGGAGACCAAATAGTACCACAAATTTGATTTGTATTGGCATGTGAAGGCACTCCTAAGCAAGGCAATGGAAGACATAATTCCAAGATTTTAAATATGATCTCACAACTCATCTTCATAGCTCTCTTCTCAAAACTGATTCCTGAACACAACCTTTACAGTCATACTACTGCTTTGCTTCCATGAGTGGCTACCATGCATTCAACTTATATTTTTAACAAGGCTACAAATTCCTGTCTCTTACTCATCCAACTGATTTCTCCACCCAACATCTTGAATACATATCCACTGGTTGACCTTCAGAGATACAGATCTCCAACCCAATAGATGTCGACAAAGGCATGTGGATTTAATTATTGTCACCTCCTAGTTTTACTTGAAAGCATATAGAATATTCTTTTGTGCCACACAAATACCTAAATACTCTCTTGAAAACTATCGAATGCTCCTTTCTAGGTGTCAAAATGTATCTAATACACACACCCACTACATGGGCAATGTTTGGTTGAGTTTATACCATCACATACATTAGACTACCAACAACACTTGCATAGGGAACACATGCCATGCCCTCTATTTCCTCCTGTGTCTTTGGACACTATTCAACATTTAGCCTTCCTCCCGTGAGAATTGGCACCTTCACAGGTTTTCGATCCTTCATGTTGAAACATTTCAAGATTGTTTCAATATACGTTTTCTTTTTCAACCAAATCTTTCTAGCCACTCGATCCCTCTTGATATCCATTCCCATAATGAATTTCATTGCACCAAGATCCTCCTTGTCAAAGTTTTAGGATAATTTCTTCTTCACCTCATTTATTGCATTCACGTTGTTTCCAATTAGCAACATGTCATTGAAATACAATGCTACATATATGAAACACCCACCTTCTTCTTTGTAATATATGCAATGATCATATTTTCTTCTCACAAATCCAAAAATAAAGATGTATGTGTCAAACTTTTGGTAACACATCCTTGGTGATTGATTTATATCATAAATGGATCTTTTCAATTTGCACACTTTCTTTCCCCTTACTAGAAATCCTTCAGGATGTTTCATGTAGATTTCTTCTTCCAGGTCCCCATGTAGGAACATTGTCTTTACATCCATCTATTCTATTTCCGGATCAAATGTTGCAGCCAGAGACATTAGTTCTCTAATGGAAGTTAATTTTTCAACAGGGGAAAAAATATCACCAAAATCAACTCCTTCAACTTGGGAATATCCTTTCGTTACCAGTCGAGCTTTGAATTTACCGACTTGACCTACAAAATTCATTTTATTCTTGAATACCCACTTGCTACCAACAATATTTCTTCAATTTGGTAATTCAAATAAATCCCATGTCTCATTCTTATGCAAGGATTCCATCTCTTCCACCATGGCGTCCTTCCATAGTTTTCCCTATGTTGAGTCAACTGCCTCCCTAACCGACTTCGACTCTTCGTCATTCGTAGTTAACACACATGTACAATGAAAGTCGAGCATACTATACCTTTCGACTTGTTTTCTTACTCATTCTGACCTCCTTACAACCGGGGTCGGTTGTTCCACCTCTTCATCTGATTCAATCAAATCATCTGAATCACTGATCTGAAAATAGAAGGCTGACTTGTTATGCTATGAAAGCACCCTCTACCTCATTAAATTAAACCTTAACAGGACCTTGCTTCATGTGTTAAAATAGGCAAGATAGTTTATGTGTTAAGTTCTTGCTTGTTCTTGTCAATGAACATGTGTGATAAAATGTGTTTTTAACAGGTTAATTAACTGTTATAATCCAATGTACAGCAATATAAAATGAAGCAAATAACACATAAAAATCATAGCAATACCAAGATGATAAAGGAGTTCACCCCTCTCTGGGCTACGTCTCCTTGAGCCTCCTTCAATGGACTTGGCTCTCTGGGATTAGTTGTCAAATGTTATTTTACAAGCTGCTGCTCAACTCCAATGGTTTTACAGACTGTACCATTGGGTTCAGAATACACAAAAACCCCAAAATT
>SNQJ01S0021171.1:68720-79016 GCA_010110895.2 Picea sitchensis | reverse complement strand
AACTGCAACGTTTTGCGGTTCCTTCTCTTTTCCTTCTTCAAACTCTGGTTTCACGATCTTTCCTTTCACGATATCCAACACTTTATTCTTGGAAAGGATGAGGTCAATCCTTGTCTTCCATGCTCTAAAGTTATAAGATCCATCTAACTTGTTTTTTGACTTCATAGAGTAACTCATGGTTGCTTTGACTTGGTCAACCCTAGATCTGACCAAAAACTCAAACTTGACGTCTTAGCTTGCTGAGAGTATCAGGAGATGTGCTAGGCTAAGGCGCATTGATCTATCTGAAAATTAGGTAAATCCCTTCACTTAAGGTGCCTCAATGAGAGGATTAGGGTTTCTGCAATTGCACCTGCTAGTAACCCTAGTTGTAGTGCTATGGTGACTGCTCCTACTAGAAACCCTAATGAAATTTCTTCAACGAGCTTAATATCCTTATGGCTATGTTTCCTTCAAGCGGTTAGACTGAATGAAGGAGGTGTGGGCCCATAACCTTTTAGAATATAATGGATGTGCTCATTTTACCATTGATAATATCACTATTGTCACCCAACCATAGGCCGAAGCCACCCTCTGAGCACCTTAACCTTGACAAAGAATCACTCTGGAAGCAAACCCTAGGATAGATAGCCAAACAAAAGGCAGTGCACCTTTCCCCAAGGATAGCACACCAACAAGAGCTGAACATATAGTCCAAACCCTAACCAAGAGATAGTCCAAGCCAAACATGATCTACTAGCTGCAGCAGCTGCAATGGAAACTCTCCTCCAAACCTGCGCACAAAACTAGGCACTGCAGTGTGCACAAGTGTTGCTCTGCAATTCTGAGACTACCTTCTAGAATGAAGACTGGCCTCCTATATTTATAATAATTCTGACTAACTTCCTGGGCCGACTTCTCATTCTGGGTATCTGTCTGTTCATTATATATTATTTCTTCTGGCCGAATTCTTCTCTTGGAGGCTAATAACCTAATACAAGTTATCCTTTTGAGTTGACATGTCTTCTAGGGTTATTAGCCAACTCATTAGGGTTTCTTCTTGCTTCCCGGATTATTCTATTCTCGTCAGGTTTACACGTGGAGGTAAATACCTCCCGCAACTACCATAATATCAACAGTTAAACCCACATAAACCTCTACCAAGATGACTTATGCTAGTGCTTTCAACCCTGATTTTTGCCTGCTATTGAGAGAAAGAATAGCTACCTCCTTGGCTCATATGCAAGACGCAACCATTGAAGTAGAATCTAATATATTGGCAGTTGATAATCTTAGGAGTAAGGTTGATAAGGACAAAAGAAATGGTAAGTCTGAAGGCTCGACTTATATTTCTTTTGTTGCCCCCCCTCAAATGGATGAACTAACCAAACTACTAAAGTCTCTTTCTGCTAGAATGGAAAGGGTTGAATTGGAAGGAAAGTAGATCTATAGGAATCCCCCAAATACTGATAACAGAGGTAACTTTAGGAGACATACTAATTCCCCTCAGACCATCCAAAGAGATCAGAGAAGCAGGGACAGAGATGATCAGAAAATCCAAGCTCCTCTCCAAAATAACCTGGTTATTGATGAAGGTGAAGAGGAAGAAGATATTGATCCTGAAATCCATTGCCTTGGAGAGACCTCTTCATCCCCTCATTTAACTCAGTATGTATAGGAAGAGGCCCTCATCAGTAATCAACTGAATGAGATGAGAAAAGGGGAAAATACCAGCAACAACCCAAACAGATATAGCCTCAGGTCCAAGAAGAAAGAAGGAAATCTTGATGTTCTCGATCAGCCTACCAGAGTAGAGAAGCCTGTTGTTAATGTGGATTGAAGAGCTAGCAGTATTTGGGGATGTAGAACTAATTGTTCATCAGGTCAAAAATATTTATCAAGCTAAGCACCTGAGGTTAAGGGCCTATATAAATGAGGTGTGGGACCTAATAGACAATTTTTTCTTAGCTTTCAACATTTCATTTATTCCAAGAGAGGAGAATACTAGGGCTGATTCTTTGGCTATCTCAGCAAGCCATTTCAGAGTCCCATTGCCACCTAAACTCAAGTATGATGTTGAGATGAAATACAGGCCCTCTGTACCTGACAATATCAAGCATTGGAAAGTGTTTGAGGATGATCTTGAGATCAGAAAATTTCTTAAGTCTTTTGATGATTTCTCTTCATTACACATTGATCAGGATCATGAGTCCAAAAGTAACCCTCATGCTGATGTATTTTTAAATAAAATTGTTAATCACCATATTGTTCAGCTACCTAGTAACCACGTTCCAAAGGGACTAGTTCCTTTAGAAAGATTGTTCGATGGGAACGATGTGGAAGAAAAGTTTAAATGCTCAACTCATGATGCTGACGTATCTGAGTGTAATATTGGTACAGAGAAGGATCCAAAGTTTGTCAAATTGTCAAGCAGCCTGTCAAGAGAACAAAGGGTTGAATATGTTGAGTTGTTAAAGGAGTTTGTTGATGTGTTTTCCTGGACTTATGAGGATCTCAGAACATACGACACAAGAATCATTGAGCATAAGATCCCACTAAAGGAAGAGGCCAAGTCATTTAGGCAAAAACTGAGACAGATCAACCCTATGTTGTTTCCTATCATGGAGAAAGAGGTAAAGAAGCTTTTGGGCGCCCATATTATCATTGCTTTGAGGTATTATGAATGGATGGCCAACTTGGTCCCGGTGAGAAAGAAGAATGGAGAGATCAGACTTTGTGTTGATTTTAGGAAACTAAACAGAATCTCCAAGAAAGATAATTACCCATTGCCAAAAATGGAGCACATATTGCAGAGGTTGACAGGTGCATCCAGGATGTCCATGATTGACATTATTTCTAGCTACAATTAGATTTATGTCTTACCTGAGGACAGAGTGAAGACAACATTCACCACTCCATGGGGTACATTCATGTATGCCAAGATGCCCTTTGGATTGATGAACGCAGGAGAAACTTTCCAACGTGCTATGGACATCGCTTTTATTGAGGAAAAGGATAAATTTGTAGTCATTTATCTGGATGACATTATAGTTTTCTCCAGGATTGATAAAGAACATTGTCATCATTTGAGAAAGTTATTCCAAAAATGCAAAAAATTTGGCCTCTCCCTGAATCCCAAGAAGTCATTGTCTGCTATGAAAGAGGGAAAATTACTGGGGCACATAGTATCAACTGAGGGAGTAAACATTGAGCCCAGCAGGGTGGAAGCCATCCAAACCTTAGCACTCTCTAGATCCAAGAAAGAAGTTCAGTCTTTCTTGGGGAAGATTAATTTTTTGAGAAGGTTTGTTTCTAATTTTGTTGAACTAGTGAAGGACATTACAATCATGTTGAAGAAAGGAAGCGAAATCAAATGGACTGTTGAATCTCGTAGTTCCTTTGATCACATAAAGAAGTTCGTGACCGAAGCACCTGTGCTCATTAGTCCTAATTATTCCAAAGATTTTATGATTTTATCGTTTGCTTCACTCGACACCGTGGAAGCCATTTTTTTTCAAAAGAATGACGAAGGGTTCGAGCAGCCCATTGCCTTTTTCAGCAGGGCATTGAGAGATGTCGAGTTGAAATATGACATCATGGAAAAACAGGCCTATGCCCTGGTTAAGGCTCTCAAATCCTTCAGGGTCTATGTTTTGCATTCAAAGGTCATTGCATATGTCCCTACAACTTATGTGAAGGAGATCCTCATTCAGCCCAAAATGGACGGGAGAAGTAGCAAATGGATTGCTAAAATCATTGAATTTGACTTGGAGATAAGACCCACCAAATTGGTTAAAGGCCAGGATTTAGCTATGTTGCTGGCTGAATCTAATTGCAAATCCTTGGGGGTAAATTTCATCAACCCTTGCTTAGAAAATCAGCAAGGTGAATTTTCTGATATGAGTTCTCAAGCCTACCCTCCATTGGCAGAATGTGCTTGGTATAGGGACATCATTTTCTTTCTACAGAGGTTGCAGCCTACTGATGGCATGTAAAAAAACAAAGTAAGAGATTTAAAACTCGGATGAATTAAATATTGCCTCATTGATCAAGTTTTATATTGGAAAGATCCTCTAGGGGTGCTATTGAGATGTTTGGACCCGTAGGAAGCCCAAAAAATCATGTTTGACTTTCATGATAGCTTGTGTGGGGGACATCACTTATGGAAAACCACAGCCTACAAGATTCTCAGAGCCAGTTATTTCTGGCCTAGCCTATTCACTGATGTTTGTGCTAAAATTAGGGCTTGTGTCAAGTGTCATAAATTCTCAGCAAAACATCAGCTCAAGTCCTTGACTTTGAAGCCTGTGGTGGCTTTAGGACCTTTTCAGCAGTGGGGCCTAGATTTTATCAGGGAAATTCATCTGGCTTCTAGTGATCAGCAGAGGTGGATCTTGACTGCCACAGATTACTTTACCAAGTGGATAGAAGTTATCCCCACAAAGAGCGCTTCTCACAAGGTAATCATTGGTTGTCTTGAAGATATTATAGCAAGGTTTGGTTGTCCAAAAAGAATTGTCATTGATAATGCTGCATTCTTTAAGGCCGAACCATTGATTCAATTCTGTGAGTAGTTTGGGATTGCATTGATTCACTCAACTCCTTACTACCCCTAAGGGAATGGACTGGCAGAGTCTTCTAACAAGAGCCTTATAAAGATTATCAAAAGATTGTTAGAGGACAATAAGAAAGCATGGGATTCAAAGCTCAAGTTTTCTCTGTGGGTTGACAGAGTGACAACAAAAATATCTCTTGGGATCTCTCTTTTTAAGCTTGTGTATGGAGTTGAGGCCATCTTTCCTTCTCAGCTTGCCTTGCCAATGGAAAAATTCTTCAAGCACTCCCAAGGAGAACCTGACGACATGGTCAAGAGGATACTGCAGTTGGCAGAAGTGCAGTAGGCTAGGGAGCAGATATTGGGAAAAGCACATGAACATCAACAGAAGATCAAGCAGACTTTTGATAGAAAAGTAAGAAAGGAGGATTTCCAGTCAGGAGATCTAGCTCTAAAATGAGATGCACCCAAGTAGGACAAAGGAAAGCATGGTACATTTGATGCCTTGTGGATCGACCCCTTCAAAATCTCTGACATATTCCCTAATAATACTTACAGGTTGCATAATTTGGAGGGCGATGAATTTTTTGGTGGACCTGTTAATGGGAACTTTCTAAAAATGGTTTTTGTTTAAAGTCGTCGTCAGAGTTCCACCATTGTAAATATTTTTCCTGTTTTTATGTTTATTTTGTTTTAAAAAGCTAGACTCCATAACCCAATACTAAGGCACTGGAACTACTTTTCTTGGCAGCTCGCAAGGAGCATGCCATCCCCTGTGGAGACAAATGTTATCACATAAACTTGTCAGGGTCTTGTGGGTTTGTGGTTTCTACCCAAGTCTGTAATTTTTCCTTGTCTCTCTCCTTTGCACAGGCCCTGGCTTAAGTTTTTCCTTTAGACTTGAAGTTTCTCTTCTATTCTCCTTCATCCGTTTGGGTGAACTATTTTTCCTTGATTGTCTCACCTAAGACGTCTCGGCCCTAAGATTTTTTGTTTTATTCTAAGGTTGATGACTTCCTTCTCCACTTCTGTCATCGATCCTTTTGCTTTCCCTATCCCTCAGCCAGTCATCCAAGTATTTGTTTACAGAGGCCGCAACCATAAACACAAACAAACCACTTAGAGCGGTCTGATATGGAATTGAATCAAGCGAGCAAGCAAGTTCAGTTTGGTGGAGGAAATTTCATTTCAAAGTTCAGAGATAAACAAAAAATTATAAGTGCGGGAATCAGAATTTCAAAACATTGTTGAAGTTATTTGTAAAATATTTGAATCCTTGAAACCCGAAATTAGCAGGAGTTGTCTGATCCAGTAGGATGCGTGGCACCAGATCTGAACCACGGAGAAAGTCATTTCAGGAAAACCAAAGTAAGGAGTGCGTAGATTTCCCGAGCCCGGAAATGTCGAGGTCCCAAAATGTCGATATTCATCTGGGTCATCCAATCCAGTAGGGACGCATGGCACCTGATCCGAGAGATCGTGATTTCATGATTCTGAGGTTTGAACATGGAGCATGACACGAAGTCGTGAAACGCAAAATCAGGAAGTGCCTGGGAATTGGGCCCGTGGTCACAACCCACAGTCATATGGAAAGCGAGGCTATAAAGAAGGGCATGTGCCTATTGGGTGGCTGGTGACTAAGGTTATTTGGAGAGATGATTGTGGCCATCAAATTTGAAGTAGGTCCGACCATTGATCTGGATGGGCCATTTCGCAAGTTCAAGTATCAACATATTTGGAATCAAGTGGAGTGAAGATTCCTTAAATGCGAAGTCCTGAAATTTCACGAAAGAATCCCCAGGTCATGACACGAGGTCACATGAAGTGATGGAGAGGAGCCACTCCAGAAGACGAGGGAGCCCATATTTTCACAGGGGAAGATCTATATGGTCTCAAGGTTCTAGGATTGACTTGAAGGAGTCGTGAACATCTCCTGGAGCATTCATGGGTGTCAGGTTTCATCCTGATCCCGATGAAAGTAGTTAATGGAAATGGGGAAGGTGGTTGAAACCTCGTTTCACCCCATAAATGGAAAGCATGGAAAATATGGTCGTGGAGGCAAATTGTCAGCCCAAAGTTCCCTGTCAATGAATTCTCCTACAAACCCCATACTGGTCTAAGATCGTGTCTAGCAGAAGAATGCAGGTGTAGAATGGCAGAAGAGACGCAAACGCAAAGCTTTGATTGCAGTATCCAGGTCACACTCCTAGTGATGGCAAGTTGTTCTGAGTATAAATACTCAGTTTTGATTTTTTTTTAAGGTCGATGGTAGAGCTAAGCTCTCGTATTGTAATGTTTTAATGAAGCTCTGGTTCTTTGGTTATGTAACTTGATATAAGATTTCTTGTTTAATGAAAGCCAACTTCTATTTCCATCTTACTTGCATCTTATATTGAATGTTCATGATCGAAGGATTCACATGGATTGTGGTGACTGTGTTGTAATGAATGTTTGATTGCAGTGCAGTTATAGCGTTTTCAGTTTCTTGAAATTTTGAATTCAAGTGGATCTTGTTTTCAAAGTTTTTCCTCCTTAGGCTGCTAGAAGACCTGATGTCCATAGCAGACCTTTACATCTTCTTCTCAATTTCTTCCTCCTACTCACCCCTGCTACAACTTACTAGATGAAGTTAATCAAGACCTCATTTTCTTGTACATATTGCCCCAGCTTTCTGAGTTAAAACGATATTCTCTCGAGTCTTCCCCATTTGACCTCTTTAAATCCATTAACTGTGACATATAAACTGATGGGTACTAGGCTTACCTTTTCCGCAATCCAGAGGTGACTTCTAATGATAACAAGTTGAACGACAATTTATGTGTGCGAGACCCTTCTCAACTTTGATGATTCCTGCGTGTATGACTTTTGGAGCGACATTCTAATTTTATTACTTATAATCACATACCTAGAAGTTCTAATTATATGTCTTATGCATTTAATATTTATGTTTTAGATTGGAATTCTTCACATAACTAAAGTAAAGAAAACACATTTATCAATATACACATGGTAACATAAGTAAATTTGAAGACCAAAGTATATATATATATATATATTTCATTTCTCCAAAATTATGGTGTTATAGTACAAAATTGGGGCTCACACCCTCAAAATACATATACAACTGATCGATACAATGACCACGACCTCTACACCTATGACACCAGATATGTGTCACGGTAGCATACTACCACATTTGCAAGACTTCGAAAGAGTCACACCCATGAATGGGGCACACCCACCACCTGTCGCTGCATCGCCCCTAGCAGATCCTCTACCTGAACCATGGGTATTTTTTTCATACAATAAGACAAGATTCCCTGCACATTTTGAAGCACTCTCTTTGAGTCTCCTCCCACTGGCTCATCCCCCCCGGTTCCTCCATTGGTGTCATGGAAATCCATTCGATTGTCAAAGACCCACATTTTTGAAACAAATATTTTTTGTTAAATACTTGACATCATCCAAAAATATTTGTGATTTTTTAACTCTTAAAAAAATGCAAAAAAATGAAATATATAAAACTTTTTCATACCTATATCTTTGTAGGAGGAACCTGGTGGTAATGGCATGTCTAGATTTCCTCTATGTTCTATCCCTGTATAAGGGTATTCGTCCAGGGCTATCAACTGTCGACGCCACCAGAAGAAGAACTCATCATTATAGGGGGTTGGTACCCTACCACCTCCCAACCACCTCATCACCTCGGTGCGTCGTGACATGGTTGGATCAAGTGGTCTATGTGGAGAATCATCGACTCTAGGGCTCAATACTGGAACCCACTTGAAGAAAAAAACACACAAGATAGATGCAAACCTGAAGTTCCTCTTCCTACCTTGTTTGCAATCTGTCAATTGGCTCTACATGGTAGCTAGTAGTCAGGTGCACCAGTCATACACTATGGGTCATAAGCACTCCACAGAGTATAACATCAGTGGCCTTAATGCTTGATGCAATGAGGTCGACCCCATGTTCTTTGTCAACACGAGAACAACGATATTTAAACTTAGGTTGTTGATCGCCCTAATAGGGAGTTCGCTCCCTACCTTTTCTGTGCCTGCAACATAGTGAGTGGTGATGTAGTCCTCTATGTTCATGCCACTCCCAGCTCCCCTGGCTTTGAGGTTCACCACCTCACCTCGACGCAACAACCCTGTAAGAAAGTAGATATCCTCGACTTCAATTCTCAATGGTTGCCCATCGAGGTTGAAGCCCTCTGTATCTGGATCCCAAAAGTTCACTAGCATTTGGAGTAGCCTCACTTGAGCCCTCATCCCTTTGAGATCCCAAAAATTATAAAGCTCGCATATTTTTAATGCTAATTGGGCCCCTGGGTCTCTTTCCACTGCAGCATCAACTTTCTCATGCTCTCTTTCTCTCCATTCCAGTACCATCCTGCAAGAAAAATCCAATTTTTGAGTCAAATGTCTTTTAAAAACCAAGTTACGGACTTGTACGCAAGATGCAGTATACACAGTCGTGTATAAGTCTACATATACCAGGTCTATTTTGATAACATTCGTGCATAGGGATGTGTATATGTGACCCAATGATGTACAACCCACGTACATGCTAATCCCTAATTTGCGCTTTAAAAAAATCAAAAAATGAGACCTAATTTAATATTCTAATCCACTAGAAATGAAGAGGAGGGAAAGAGTACTTACTTGGTCCAGACGGTTGTCAATTCCTTCGCTCGTAGCTCCCACAATCGACACTTGAACGTCCTTGGGAAATTGGTCCAAAATCCACTATTTGGGTTAAAATGTGAAATGGTATGGTAAAATTGGTTATTTTTACTATTTATAGAAAACATTTACCCACTTTAGATAGTTTTTGCTAATATTTTGTTTTAGTGGACTAATAATGCAGTGAATGGAGTTCATTTTGGTGGTTTTATCCAGGGATTATTGCGTTTTCTAGTGTCATTTCTCCTATTCGTGACTTTGGCAGGTATTTTCTTTGACCAACATATAGGATAGGCCGTCATTCTATTTCACACACTTGCATTATCCTATAACTGTGATTCATATGCCTTAGGTACGAACCCATTTATTAGCAACATAGAACCTTCTTTCTGCTACTAGAAGTGTCGTTAGTGAATGGTAGAGGCTTATCAAACATGGGTGCCCTAGTTAGAACCTTTGTTCCATTCGGTGCCCATGCAAAGATTTTTTCCATAAGACCGACAATCCTTTATAGTTCCAATATGACTTTGCATTCGAGCCTCATATTATTACTCATAAGCATGTTGTCCTATACCTATGGGACTCCCACGAGTCTTGTTTTATCTCTTTTCTGACTCTCTCAAAAAGTGAAAATATTGTCGAGTGAACTTGTCTCTTTCACACTCGCAAATTGGATTTGAAAGGACGTCTATTTGGTGTAATTTTAACCCTTTTTTGGACCAAGTAGACTAATTATGAAAAAGGAATACTCTAGTCACTAGTGGCTAGAAGAGTTCTCCTGGGTAATGTTTTATACTTTTTCAGGCCTAGGGGACTAAATTTACAAAAAAGTCATTCTTTGGAATGAAGTGTTAATTTCATCTCATTCCCTTGCTTGCATTATTGAGCCTATTGTCAGTTCCCTCTTTTGCATTATAAGCCTATTATCTCAGTAGTTCGTATCATCAGCCAAGAAGAACCTTGTTTATATCCTTTGCAGTTTGACACCCTATACCCCAAGAGGAAATATTCCCCTGAGTGTTCATGTCCTGCATGCACCCCATTTCATTGAGCATAGGTATGTTCCACTGATGG
>SNQJ01S0021171.1:31932-68688 GCA_010110895.2 Picea sitchensis | reverse complement strand
AAAAAAAAAAAAGGGGTGGGAAAACAATATTATCTCATGTTGGCAGTAGTCATGTCGCCTTTGAACAGAGCAAAAAATTTTGAGTCCATTTTTCATCCAAAGTTTGGGTTTAGCATGACCTTAGGAATTTGAGCTTGTTCCTTAGAGTTTACTCCTCCGAATGGTTACTCTTCCAGTCTCTATGAAGATTTTGATTGGTTCCTCCTGCATCACAAAGTTTCATCATTGAGTCTATTCTTCCAAAGTCCTCCATATGTCTCATGCTCTTGTTCAAAAGATGTCTATAAGCCTGTGTCGTCCATTTCTCAGAACTCTTGACTTTGCATGCCAGTCATACCCTCAGTGTGTCTTAGAGTTACATGAAGTTGTTGTCCTACCATGCGCCCTGGTCCTACTTTCATTATGGGTAGGTAACCGTGAACCCAACAGTCGACATCTCCTCATTAGTCGTTGACTAGGGGGGTTCCCTTGTGTTCGACAGCAAGAAATCCATTCACACATTGGGATTTGTGCAATTTATTGGATGCCATTAGCCTTATTGGTGGTTTCCTCACCTTTGTCGGCAATTTTCCTTATCAGATTCTATTCAGAGGGTCTCTTTCATGCACTACTTGCATATGGTGCATGTGAGAGATGCACAAGGTTGTTGGTTCGTGAACATCATCTTCCTCTGAGTTCCTCCAAATCATCAAGCTATTTCTTTGTACCTCATGCTGACTAATGAGATATCCCTTAATGCTCTCCTTTCAGTGGGTCTCCTTCCATCGACTTCAACTCATCTATTCTGGAAATTAGGCCTAGATTCCTATAATTACCTAGAGGCTTACAGTTTCCAGTGGCTAGTTCTCTCACCATTGACAATTGGGAATACATCAATGTCTCATGATCGATGGATTCTTAAAGTGTTCAACCTCAACACATTTATTCACACTTGTAAGAATGTACTCAGTGCCTTGATACCTACTTTCATTATTGGTAGGTTGTCTCGCGTTTGTTAATGGTGTACCCTAATGACTGGTAATCAAATGAAGTCTCATTGTGTTCGAACTCAACTCTGTTATTCACATGATGTAGACTTACACCTTTGGCGGATTGTGTAGAAGACTTGAAGACATTAGTTCATAGTCGCATCTTTCCTGAGTTGTTGCTATCATTCATTGGTCCAGTACCTATATGACTTCAGTGATCTTGGGAGATCAGATTGTACTCCATTGTATACATATATCTTCATATTGATTTTGAGACTAGTCTTCACTGGGCCTTGTTCGTGACTATGACAACTTACGGCATGTATCTACTTTTTATTGCCTATCCATGGCCGTGAAAATTTATTTGGTATATTTCCACATGGATCTGCAGTGTAATTCAAATTGGCAGTCATTTGTACAAAGTCATTATGGATTTTAATATTCTTATGAGCAACTAGTTCGTCTAGCTAGGCCTCCATTACTCCACTTCTGGGAATTATAATATATTTCAGTCATCACATATACTCCTCTGACCTCACACATTAGGGGGCATCTGTTATAGAAATATTTGCCTCACCCCATGCCACTTTCTCAGAAGGCATTTTCCATTTCCCTATGTAGACTTGAAGTCCCTTTTTGCAAATCCCAGAGATAAAAGTAATATTTTTCCACATATACATGCCCTATTAGCTATACAACATGTGTATATGCAGTTTTCACCATTACAGCCCCCGTACATCAGGTTTTGTGCCCAAAATTAAAAAATGGTATCGGGTTTCCATGTCACGTCACAAGATCCATGATCCTTGACCTTACATATACTGGAAACGTTATGACTCGGCCCTTCAGTTCCATTTGAAGGCTATAAATGGGCCATATCCAAGATGTGGAGAAAAATATAAGAACTCAAATTTGGAGCAAAGTTACACTGGAGAAATTATTCACTTCATATTGATTCTGCATCCATTTTTCCTTTTAAGTATGAACACATTGTTAATCCCTCAAGCTCTTCCCTCTTTGATGGAGAACCTCATTGTCTCTCTTATATGAGCTTGCATTTGGTAGAGGTTTGAAGTGGTGGAGGCCCAGTTGGAAGGGACTTAGTTTCTCAATTCCGAGCAGTGTCGACATGGAATTTTATCATTCATACACTTCTGTTGATTATATTTTAATAGAAATACTCTTTTCTCATCCAATTAATGTCTTGCAAATATTTTAATTGTTATTCCATGGGAATATTTGTTATGGATATTGATGGATGGTGCTATTATATGTGCTAACTTTATATATTATCACCATATGCTTGTGTATCTTAGTTTTTTAGGACAATTTGCATGTATATAGCTTTGAGTCGAGTGCTCAACGGTGGACTTCATCGAACGTTCAAACAAGGTAGGTTCTTTATCATGTCTTGTTAGCATGTTTGTTTATATAGAATACTTGAGATTAGAGTTGATTTCTGCAATCATTTTCGTCTATTGTGGTTTACCCCATGCCATAGAGTGATTTTCCTCGTAACATATATTTCACTCAAGGAAACACCTGCATGATGGTGGGGTACACACAAGGAAACAATTCATGATTGGTACCATTATAAATGGTTATTGCACATTAGATTTGGTGTAGAACAAGGGAACACTACATTACAAAAATATGATGGACGAGGAAGGGGAGTTGAAAACCTAGAGAAATTCATAACACAATGGAGATTGACACCACCAGAAGAATGGCCTCATTACTTTATTCATACATTAGAAGGGATACCAAGGAACTGGTATATATACTAGGAGATGCATAGAGGCACTACAGAATGGACAATATTAAAACAAAATTTTGTGGTAACTTTCTCATTTGAGCATGAGAACCCTAATATTGATTCAGCTATGAAGCTAATATAGGGACTGATATTTTTTTAGGAACCTGAGGTGGAAATTATAACATAATATCAACAACAGAATAAGCAGACGGTGAAGGACTTACTCTCATGTTATCATGTCATAGAGGAAGCAACAGATGAAGATGATCCACACAACATTCATATAACATAGGTTTACAGTGAGAGAGAGGTGGAATGTCCATCTCTAGAATCAAAGGCATTTGTTGCACCAATTAAATTCAAGAAAGTTAACATTGGGATAGAAGAAAAGCCTAAAATGGCAAGCAATGGAGACTACTAGGATGAGCAGACACTAGAAAGGATAAGAGAGTTACTACACGAATACAGTGACTTGTTTCCAACAACTTTTACAGAGATGAAAGGAATAGAAGGTGAGCTAGGTGAGATAAGATACCCCTAAACCAGACGCTAGACTTGTTAGACAAATACCTTACAGGTTGAAACTAGTGTATAAGAAAAAAGTGAAACCAGAACTTGACCGCATGCTAGAAGATAGTATCATAGAGCCAATGGAGGAATCTGAATGGATCAATCCCATGGTAGTCCAAGAAAATAAGAAAGGGAGGATAAGGATTTGTGTAGATTTGATCTGAAAATAGAAGGTTGACTTGTTATGCTATGCAAGCACCCTCTACCTCATAAAATAAATCTTAACAGGACCTTGCTTCATGTGTTTAAAATGTGCAAACTAGTTTATGTGTTAAGTTTAGGCTTCTTCTTGTCAATGTGCATGTGTGAGAAAATGACCTTTTACAAGGTTAATCATGTGTTATAAATCAATACACAGCCATATAAATTGCAACAAATAACACAACAAACTCACAACAATAGCAAGATGATAAAGGAGTTCACCCCTCTCTGGGCTACATCTCCTTGAGCCTCCTTCAATGGACTTGGCTCTTTGGGATTAGTTTGTCAAATGCTCTTTATAAGTTGCTGCTCAACTCCAATGGATTTACTGACTGTACCATTGGGTTCAGAATACATAAAAACCCCAAAAATTGACTGTTACAACTCTGAAAATGGACAATGGCTCATCCAACAATGACCTCTTCTACATGTGACCTCCAAGCTTCCCAAAATGAGCTTCAATGAGGCAAAAACACCTGTAAAAGTCCTCCAATGGATCTGAAACCTATCCCAAAATGTTCATAGCATAATAAACAATCAGAAATGACTGTTCAGTCACAGAAAATGAATATGTGCTCATCAGAGCAATGCCTCAAACAATGAGGGCTTTAAGGCTCCTRAAGCTTCCTCAAACTTMAAATGTGAAAAACCTGCAAATGGGCTCTTCAAATGCCTGTGAAAATGGTTCCAATGGACTCAGGACGTCCAAAAACCCCTAGCTGGGCTTTTACAGCTCCTCATTTGGCCAAAAATTGAAGAAGTTATGCTTGCTGCCATTTTTCTCCTTCAAGCCTGCTGTAACCTGTTCGCCATTTCGCACTCCTGGAAAGTGAACCTAGCCTCTGAGCGTTTTCGGTCACAAAACCCAGCACAAACGTGCGTTCCACAAATCGCGCTAATTTGTCGAACAGTTACCCGGAATAAAGCCCCCAAGAACGGAGGTGTCGGGCGCATGGGGGCCATATGGCCACGTCCCAGCGCTAATATAGGCTCACCGTTCTTTGTTTAAACAGGTGCGTGCCATGTGGAGGGTGCATGTTTGTGTGACCGTTTTTTAACACAAAACAAAATCGCGCGCAATAATAATATGGTTATGTGTAAAACCATATAATATAACCATGGCTTAAAAATGAATGAACCCCGTGCGTCATTTAAAACCGGGTCATATATTAAAAACCAAACAATAACCCAAACCGCGCGAATGCCATTTGTACACGGGTGTGGTCACTTGTTTTAACATGTATTGTAACCGTGGACTATACATATTAACCCCCGCGCGCACAAAACTTTAACACACAGTCATTTGCTATATAATGTAACCGTGTGGTGGCTATGTTGTAAACTCCCGCGCCCAAATTGCATATACCGGGTCACATGCCACAAGTTATAAAACCGTGGGTTTAATGAAATATAACCCATATGCGCGCGCTCCTTTTGATACAAGGCATGGTCATGTGCAAACAAATATACGACCAAGGGCCGGGGCTAGGGCCCGGCCAGACCCCCGCCATATTAATATTTGAACAAGTTTAAATATATGTTTTGCCATTTGCATTATAAGAACTAACGCGTGGCTTAATGGCACGGAAGACTTTGTTAAGGCATACGAATGGTGGGGAGGTCCGGGGGTTGAACCCCGTGGCCTCCACATAACTTTAATACCCAAATTATAAACCAACCAATAAACGGGTGCCACGTGGCACCATGCCATTTGTCCGAAGTCTGCCACGTGTCGCATTCAGATTCGCCCGATGTCAACCAATCAAATATTGCCACATCACCAGGTGCCAAGTCAGCATGTACGGTCGCTCAGTCAGTTGTACGGCATCTGCCACGTCATCTGTACGGCCTGCCCAGTCAGCATCATTTGTTTTCCCTGTTTAGCTCGGCGAACAGATCGCGATAACTTCTCCATACGGACTCCGTTTGCGAAAGTAAATATACCGATGGAATCAGGAGAACGAGACGGACGCAATGGCACCATTTTCATCACATTCCAAGCACTTTGAAATTTGAGCAATTTTTAGACCCCTGGTCCAAATTCTGATCAAGATTTGAGGAAATTGAATGATGCTTTCTTACATGATCCTTTCCCTACTCCCTTTACAGATGAGGTCTTAGAGAATGTGGGAGGGAATAAATCATATTCATTCATAGATGGATTCTCAGGTTATCATCATATCAAAATAGCTCTAGAGGATAGGCATAAGAGTACATTTGATATAGAGTGGGGATGCTATCAGTATACAATTATGCCCTTTTGATTGAAGAATGCACTAGCTATCTTTTCGAGGGTGGTCATAGTTACTTTTAAATATTTCATACATAAGTTATTAGAAGTATATTTGGATGAATGTATAGTTTTTAGTCTTTTGAAATGTCATGTAAAAGTCCTAATACTAATGTTGGAAAGTGAAGGCAATGGCATATCTCATTAAACATTAATAAATGCATTTTTGACACACCTTTTGGGATATTATTGGGACAAATAGTGTGCAGACATGGTTTATTGGTTTACCTTGCTAAGATTGTTGTAATTGTGAACTTACCACCACCAAAGTCAATGTGCCAGTTAAGTGCCACACTTGGACATACAGGGTACTACAGGAAGTTTATCAAGGGGTATGCATAGATTACCACGCTGATGGAAAAATTGTTGAAGAAGGACACCAAATTTCAGTGGAATGAGGATTGTCAATAGGGATTGGATAATTTGAAGGAAAATACGGTGACAACACCTATTTTAGTGTTTCCAAATTGGGAAATACATTTCATGTGCATGTAAATGCATCTACAATAGCACTTGGAGCCATTATGGCACAACCAGGAGCAGGTGACTTGGATCATCTTATAGCTTTTGCAAGAAGGAATTTATCAGACTAAGAGCAGAATTACAACACAACAGAAAGAGACGGTCTAGCCATGCTATATGCACTACATAAATTCAGGCATTACTTATTGCACAAGCATTTTAAAATGTTCACAGATCATTATGCCCTCAAATATCTAGTCTACAAGCCAGTGTTGGGGGGGAGGATCTATAGATGGCTATTATTGTTCCGGGAATTTGATTTTGAACTAATTGTCAAACCACAGAAATTGAATGAAGGACCAGATCACTTGTCAAGGATAACCAAGGGAGAAGAACCTATAAACTTAGAAGACAAATTTCCTAATGCACAATTATTTTCAATATAGATAGCGAATGAGTATTTTGTTGATGTCATTGAATTCTTGAGTACATGAGTTGCACCAAAGGAGTTTAGTAGTTAGAGTTGTAGACTATAAACTCATTGCATGTCATTTATATAAGATTGTCGCATAAATTTTTTTGAGAAGGTTTGTATTGGAACATGAACGACCCATGGTTCTAGCTAAATCTCATGAAGGTATAGCTAGAGGACATTATGCAGGAAAGGCTACCACGCAGAAGGTTTTGCACACAGGATTATGGTGGTCAACAATTCATAAATATGCCAAAGAATATTGTCATAACTATGATGTTTTTTAGAGAGTTGGAAAACCCAACGGGAGGGACGAGATGCCCCTAAGACCCCAAGTAACTCTTCAAGTATTTGACAAGTGGGCAATAGATTTTTTCAGAACTATTAATCCACCAGCAAGAAGTTCAAGAGATAGATACATCATTACTGCAACATAATACTTAACCAGATGGGAAGAAGAAACACCATTCAAGGATTGTAGCGCAGAGACAACAACACACTTCTTATTTGAGTAGGTGACTACAAGATTTGGATGTCCCAAGATTCTTATGAGTGATCAAGGCACCCATTTTATTAATAGTACCATCTAGGGTATGACTGGGGAGTTTGAATTCTATCACCAGAAGAGTACACATTATCATATATTGGGCCCTTCGTTTTGATGGATAGAAGTTGTGTATGCCATATTGCAGCTTCATTTTGGAGAACAAAAGTTGCACAAGCTGCTGAGGAGCTAGACAACAGACTAAGGAAAGAAACAGAAAGTGGTTGGAAGGACAACACAACATCATTATTGAGGAAAGAAGTTGCAACAAGATCAATAAGAAGAGAGAACTCTCGGGTTCTCAACCAACAAACCTAAAGATCAGATTATATATATGAGACTAATATGATTGTAAAAGGGTTGTTGGGTTGGAGTGTTGTTGTTATTGTTTCTCGGGTTGTTGGTTTGGGATTGGTAGTGTTATTGTTGTTGTTAGTATTGATGTTGTGATGAGAGCCACTGTTGTAATGGTCCATACTGTTAGCATCGTTGAGTTTTGGAGATATGGGTAAGAACCAGACTATCTATGTATCATATTTTTGTATCAATCTAGATGTAGAGGAGCAAGAGACTGTAACATTGTCTCATATTTGATAAGGAGCATCCCCTGATTACTTGTGTATGAGAATCGAGATGTGAGAAGAACTTGATATGTTAATATAATTGGAGGCCCAAATTTTAAATATATGTCATGTGTATTGATTCTTATGGATGTTTTGAATGTTTCTTTGCATTATATTTATGTCTGATATACTTAAATTTCTTCATTATGAATGGCAATGCAACCTTGTTCTCTTTATTATTAGCTAGGATATGTTCAGAACTGTTACATTTTTAATCTATCTTGTGCAAGACTAATATGAATCCTTATAACTCAGAGGTTTGTCTAAGTATTCTACTTACCCTTCCCTCTCTTTATTGTCTCGCTTGCGCTTCAGGTGAGACTTCTTCCCTCCCGAGAAGATGAAAATTCCATTGCTCTAGACTACTCCAGTACCTTTTGTTGGTCACTTGAGAAGGACCCTGGTCTGATCACTTTTACGCCAACAAAATGGTGTTGTTGTCGGGACTTGTGCTTTAAAAGGGAACCGTGGATCTATAGATATGAGATTCGACAATGGTGGGAACAAAATTGTGATGAATTTATATGGAAGGAAGGAGAGTTGTGAGGTAAAAGTGAGAAGGATACAAGATATTCTGTCTTTTATTAAGAAATATCGAGCGACCAGTATGAGATATTCTGGGTAAAATTCCCAGAAGAACTATTCCATTGGATAGATCGGCTCCAAGAAGCTCCAGAATTCCAAGAACGTGTCAATAAGACCTTTACTTGGGATAAAGAGAAGATTTCAATACTTCATCAGTTGGATCACCAGATCATGCAAGCAGACAATTTTTGGGTTAATACGACTCTGGAGGGATACATCGTTGAATTCGCGGCTCAGAATCACCAATCTTTTTCACGGGCGATTTTTTTTTCAAGAAAGGTGCGCACGGAAGATTGTTGAGGGAAATTCCCCTGCAGATAAAATCATTCTTGATGGAGGAGGGGATGATAACTATTCCCTCGACTGAGATGGAAGCCTAACAACATACACTTGGGTTAGGGTGATTTTAGGGTAGGATCATGACCTGAGAAGGGGAAAGGGTTCTTTGACATATGGGGGAAAATCAAGAAACAAACGCAAGAAATGAGCGAGCCTTAAGGAGAGCCACCATTGTTGAGAAGTGGTGGAACGGAAAGGTAAAGAAAACAATGAAACAATCTGAGGTGTTGCGAAAAGAAATCATATCAAGAGGAATAGATGAAAGAAAGAAGGAAGAGTTGAGAAAGGTAAGAAGACAAGAAAGACTGGCCAGTCTAAGGTTATAGCAGAGAGAAGTGCAGAGAAGAAGGTGTCCCCATATGGGTGGACAAGAAAAAGGGTGTGGAGAAGAAAGGGAAGATCAAGCAGATCTAGACCTTGCAGAAGATCAAGAAGATTCAACCTCGATATCAGGAAACATCAGGAATCAAGCAGAGAAGGTTTCTCCAGAGGAATAAAATGAGACCCCCCAAATCAAAGAAACCCGCCTAGAAGTCAGTGGAACCATTCTTGAATCACCCCTCCCCCAGGTGTCCTCTATACCCATGGTAAATTATACACCGCCTACTTATGTTAGTTCTATTCCATTTCATCCAGTTAGTCAAAATAGTTATGTAAGTGTAAACATCAGGAGGATATTGGGATCCCCAGGAATATCGCAACCATGACCGTTAAGTTTCATTCTAATAGGAGCAGTGAGACCCACAATGGATGGAAATATGGTAGGATAGATCGCTTGATACCCATAATTCTGGGGTAAAGGCGACGAGGATGTATAGAAACATTGGTTCTTATGTGAGGCCATATAGAGGTCCAGAGGGACTCTTGATGCAAACAAGTTAGTAGAGTTTCACACAACCTTGAGGGGTCATGCTCTCAAATGGTACATGAAGGCTATTGAACCAAGGGTGCAAGGACAAGAGTTTACCCTTGGACAAGTGCATTCGAAGTTTATCGTTGAATTCAAACTACCACAGTCAGAGCAATAATCTCTCTCTGAGTTGCGGGAGATTCAACAAAGGGAAGGAGAATATGCCTAGGACTACAAACAAAAATTTAAAGATGCAATTGTGAGACTAGCGCATCCAATTCACGGGAATCACCAGAGGGAATGGGACATCCAAGGATTACTACCTATGATGAGAATTCCTTTAACGCAACAACGGATATCCACCTTAACAAATTCCTTGGAACAATCGATGAAGATCGAAGCCATGGAAGGTTATCCAGGGAATCTGAGGATCATCGGGCCTCTAGTAGATGCAAATATGTCACAACTCCAAGGAAAAATATCAGGGCTAACAGAAAATATTCAATAATTAACCACACCAAGACCGGGACGACCTTAGGTTTGGTTCACATGATGATACACATAAGGGCATCTAGCAAATGAATGTATGCGCATGAAGGGAATGGGACCTCCTCACAATCAGATGGGACCTTCTTCAGGACCAATGGGAGGAGTTGCGCAAGTATCTGCAACTCCACCATTCCATACACCGTGGCCATACAATACCTTCCCTGCTACTCAAACATCTCAGACAACTAAGTATTGTGAGATTTTTCAGACACATGGGTAGGCGTTGAGGAAGTGTCCTATTATGCAAAAGTACATGACTACACCCAATACATTACATTGTGAGTTATGTGCATATACGACCCATGCTACAAATCAATGTAGAGCGTTGGACGTGCTTGCTGACAGACTAGACTGGAAAACATTCAGAATAAATGAAACCCCCCAAGGACCTAGAAGAGGCCAGGGAGGTGGGGCTGGAGGTGGATTAAAAGGAGGGAGAAATGGAGGAAGAGGGTCGAGACGATGCTACAAATTTAATGAACAATGTCATTTGTCCAGAGACCACCCTCACCCAAGATGACGATGGTGCTCCCACTACAGGAATAATGGGCATGTAATTGAAGACTGCCCAGAATTGATCGCAAAATGGGAAGATCGGGTTCGTCAGCGAGGAGATAATATCATAAAATCATAATTAAAAAGGGGAATTGAGGGACAACTACCTAATATTAACATCATTACTCGTGGAGCGAAAACTGGGGCAGATGCAGACAGTCAGCCCAATATTCATAAATTTATTCCCAAAGATGACATGTATGATCCTGTGAAACAAAAGTTGTTTTTCAAAAATGAAATAGAAATATTTAAGAGCATCCCCACTCTGAAAATAATATAGAATCGCAATAAGGTCGCCTCTCAACCTAACCTTGTGCAAGCCCCTACATCACCACCGACACCTAGAAATTCTGCAATTCCAAGGAGACACCCTGAGCAGTCTCAAAGTGTAATTAATCTTTGGTTTCAATTGTTCTTTGATATTCTAGGGGATGACCAAATTACAGAGAAGTTGTGCAACACCCTATACCTAATACTAGGAAATGAAGGAACCCCATAAGCCATAGAAAGGACCAACCTCCCTGCGAAGAATACCTAGAGAATACAAAGAAGAAAGGTGCGAACATGAAAATAATTTAGGTTAGAAGCCCAACTAGATGATTTTGAAATCAAAGAAGTCATGTTATATTTGGGGTCATATGTCAACATCCTACCCAAAAATACATGGGAATCCTTGGGAAAATCTCAGTTAGTATATTCCCCCATCTAGTTGAGAATGGCAAACCAGTACTGCGTCTTCCCAGTAGGAAGGATGGAAAATGTGGAAATAGATGTTGCAAGAGTTAAGACCACAACTGATTTTGAGGCAATTGAAATCATGGGAGATAAGGACCCCTACCCTTCTCTGCTCAGAATTGATTGGGCATATCACAACTATGATATCATTGATCTAAAGAGGGACACCATGACGTTTGAAGTAGACGGGATAAAATTAGTTCAGCCCTTAGATCCATGTCTAGGGCCTAGGTATACTGAACGAGTGGACCACAATATGGAATCAGATGTTATTGACCAATTATACACCATAACAACAACAACGAGACTAGATTACATAAACACCACTATATATGGATCGATAAGTTGGAGAATCATACAATCTGCTAACAAGGATTCAGAAGTAGTGTTTGACAATTGGCAGTGGGGTTCATATGAGTGATTCTCAAGATGATGCACAACTGTCAGGGAAACGAGATGGATTGGAACCGAGGTCAGAGAACACCTGAAATATAATGGTACCTTAGAGGTACATAGTTTTCTTACCAGCATAGAAGTGGAAATAACAACTGATCAAAGGATCTGCGTTCCTGATGTAGCCTTGACAGATACCCCCGCTAGATGGTAGGACACCCATAAAACCTTGATTATAGAGTGGGAAGACGCAAAACAAGCCATCTGATGTCAATTCCAAAGTAAGGATCAACTGAAAGAAGAGATGAATATAGATTTTCAATATGCGCAATTGTTCGACGGACGATATTACCCTAGAGTGCATATTGAACATTGCTTAGAGAAGTGGAGAGTTACGAAAGTACCCTCTCACTTATGGGCTCGGGTATTTCTCCATTCTTTGGTGCAAATCCCAAAGGCCTGGTATATACATGAGGAGACCATAATACAAACAAGTTGTTGGCAAACCTTACAAGACCAATTTTGTAAGGACTTCTCCTTTACAAGTAAGTACCCTGAGTTCAACATAGTCCTTCAAAGAATCAGGGAAATGCTTTTTACCGACATTTTCAAAAAGAGGTCAAGTTCGACAATGTGTGTTGACCATGTTCATTTACTTCATTCTAGATTGAGCCTTGAAATGGATAAGATAGTTGTACCTTATTGTAAAGTTGAGAAAGACCTGGAAAAACCCGATGACTTAGAAGAGCTTAGAAACTTAAACATTAAAGAAAGAGAAGGAAGTAGAGAGATTCAGGATATTATACCTAGTCAAAACTGTAGCTCCTATAATCACCCACTGAAGTTGCGTAAAGTTAATATAGGGAGTGTAGAGAATCCTAATATAGATTCTATAGGAGATTATTGGGATGAAAAAGCTATGAATGAGGTACACAGTTTGTTGCGGGAATATGAGGACTTGTTCCTGAAAAAGTTCTCAGAACTGAAAGGTATAAAAGGATCCATGGGAGAAATGAAAATCGAGTTGAAACCCGACTCAAGACCTGTGAAGCACAGACCATACTGACTTAATCCTAGAATAAAAGAGAAAGTCAAGAAAGAAGTAGAGAAAATGCTTGCAGCCTGACTTATTTTCCCAATCGAATAAGTAGAATGGATTAGCTCCATAGTTATCTAGAGTAATAAAGTTACAGAAGACATTCAAGTCTATGTGGATTACAAAAGTCTGAATTCTACATGTGTGCATGATCCGTTTCCAACACCTTTCAATGACGAAGTGATAAATCAGGTTGCGGGAAAAGAATATTATTCGTTTACAGACGAATTCTCGGGATATCATGAAGTCAGAATCGCAGAGGAAGACAAGAAGAAGACTACATTCATAACATAATGGGGATCATTCACATACAATTTAATGCCCTTTGGGTTAAAGAATTCCCCTGCAGTCTTCTCTCGGATCGTAATAGTAGCATTTCGAGAGTTCATCCACAAATTTGTAGAAGTCTATATGGATGATTGTACGGTGTATAGCCTGTTAAAAGTTCATGTCGGGCTACTCCAGTTAATGTTTCATAGATGTCAGGAAATGAAGATATCTCTGAATCTAAGGAAGTGTATTTTTTGTGTACCTCGTGGCAATCTATTAGGCCATATTGTATGCAGAGAAGGAGTCTTGGTATACCCAACTAAAGTTTCAGACATTCTGAACATGCTGCCACCTACAAGTGATAAACTATTGCGCTCCACACTGGGACATACAAGATATTACCGCAGGTTCATCAGAAGATATGCAACTATCACTGCACCCCTCGAGAAATTGTTGAAGAAATCCAAATTGTTTCGGTGGACACAGGAGTGTGAAAAATCATTCGACATTCTCAAAGAAAATCTAAGTATTGCACCTATATTTATATTTCCTAATTGGGAAATTGAAGTCCATGTACATGTGGATGCATCAGGAATTGCATTGGGAGCCATTATAGTGAAACCAAGGGAAGGGAATATGGACCACCCTATGTAATTTTCCAGCAGAAAACTTTCGCAAGATGAACGCAACAACACAACTACCAAAAGGGAAGGCCTAGCTATGATTTATGCATTACAAAATTTTATACACTAATTGTTAGGATCTCATTTCATGTTTTTTACTGACCATTCTGCATTGAAGTACCTAGTCAATAAACCAATACTTGAAGGAAGGATCTGCAGGTGGATACTACTATTTCAAGAATTTTTGTTTGAAGTAATTATCAAACCAGGAAGATGCAATGTAGGTCCAGATCACCTTTCTAGATTGGAGTCAGGGGAAAGTGGTGGAGAGGTGGATGATCAGCTCCCAGATGTGAACCTATTCTGGATTGAGGCTATCCCAGAGTATCTTGAATACATTGTTGTCTTCTTGAGTACAGGGACCTGCCCAAAAGCTTACTCCGCAACCCAAAATCGACATATGGTGGTTCGTGCAACAGACTATGAATTGATTGTCGGACAACTTTACAAATTGGGACTCGACAACATCCTTAGGAAATGTTTCTTGAACCACGAAAGGCAATATATCCAATGGGAATTCCACAGTGGATTTGCGAGAGGACATGTTGGAGGTAAAGCTATTGTATAGAAGGTACTTCATGCTGGATTATGGTGGCCTACGTTATTTAAAGATGCTAAGAAATATGCTAGATCTTGCGACATCTTCCAAAGAGTAGGAAATCCCTCATGCAGAGATGAATTATCTCTCTAGCCAGTCAGGGCACTTCAGAAATTTGAGAAGTAGGTTGTTGATTTTATTGGACCGATCAACCCCTCATCTAAGCACTCAAAGCCCAGATACATCATTACTGCAACTGATTACCTCAAAAGATGGGATGAAGAAGAGTCAGTTCAATAATGTTCGACAAATACAGCTGCTAGATTTATCTTCGAGAATGTTATCACTCGGTTTGGATGTCCTAAAAGTTTGACCAGTAATCAAGGTAGTCACTTTATCAGCAGCACAATTGCAACGATGACAAAAACATTCCTTATACGACACCATAAGATCAGTCCCTACCATCCACAAGCTAATGGTACAGTGGAGTAATTCAATAAAATTTTGGAAAGAAGACTGAAAAAGGTATGTTGCGCAAAAAGGGAAGACTGGGATGATAGAGTTCCAGCAGTCTTGTGGGATTACATGACTACCATGAAGAATTTACACAGGTAAACTCCATTTCAGCTGGTTTATGGGAAAGAAGTTGTTGTACCCACATAATTTATTACCCCTAGTTTCTATATAGCATGGGCTACACACATGACAAATGATGAATCAGTTACGCATAGGATTGCAGACTTGTAAGAGCTTGAGGAAGCGATATTTTTATCATATTTTCATCAGACAGTTGAGAAATCTAGAGAAAAAGATTTGCATGACATGAGTATTAATTCCAAAATATTTGTGCAAGGGGATAAGGTACTCCTCTATGACAGTCAATATCAGAATCATCCAGGCAAGTTGTGCATGCATTCGTTGGGTCCATTCATAGTTGCGGAAATCCGACACTCTGGTGCAGTTAGGATAGTGCAACTGGATGGTATCCTTCAACCAGGATAGGTGAATGGCCCCCGCCTGAAACCCTATATTTCTCATGATTGAGCTAAAGGACTGTTGCTCCATTCCAAAGGAGCATGTACAGTAGTTAGATTTTAATTTCCTACAATTTCTTTAATTTCAGTTAATAATGTCGAAGTCTGCATTGTTGCACCATGACATATACTTCTTTTAGTCTAAGTGTTGCTTTCATATAGAACTACTTACTCAACCTCACAATATCTGAAGAGCCACCATTACATTAAATGAAGTCATTAAATATGATGGGGAACGGATTGTGGTCGAAGGGGGGGCGAATCTGAACTATCTCACAGCCCATGTGCCACATGCATCCTCTTCAGTCATACGCTTTATGGTAGCTACAGTAACCTTTCAGAACTTTCCATTAATCCATAAAAGTGCGATACACAAAAATGCCATCGGTATCCCTGCTGGGATCCTCAACCGTTAAAATGGTAAGCCCTCGGGTCGATCACGTCCCTATCAGCTCTGTCATTAAAGGCCAGGATCATCCTACAAATCTTACCCCATTATCAGTCTCATCGAACACCTCATCCTGAGATTGTGTTTATGGTTTCATAATGAGTGTCCTTAGGAGTAATTACAGATCTTTTCATTTATCCCACGTATAATATTTTAAGAATTCATGAGTGAGACCCATTGTTTCCATTAGTTATCCTTTGTCTTGCGCTATTTGCACTCGTCTAGCTTGTGATATCTCTTTATCCCCAATCGTGACCCTGAGCCCCTACTCATTCCGTTTAAGTTTCTAAGCAATCTAGAGCCAAAATTCCAAGAGAAACAGGAGGTCAAACCTCAGCTCCAAAAGAGGTAATTCCAGATGAGCTGTATGACCCCCAGGTCGAGATCATGGGCGATGTCAAGGGAAAGGCCGAGCATGTAAAACTCCTCGACCTCGGCTTGATGGACCAAGTATTGTTCCTGCAGATGAATATCAGTGTATTATGGGAGTTGGCTCCCGATGCACTAGGAGGCATGCAGTTTGTGTCAAAGCCATAGTTCATCAACCTATTCAATTCAACCATTATGAACCTCAGGGATCTACTAGTTTTCGTAACTACGGGAGAGATTGCACAGTGCACCAAGTTTTTGAGCAGTCGGGTGCATGACAAAATCTTATGGCTCGGTACGAGATATCTGATTCTTGTTGAGGATATCCACTAGCTCATCAGACTATCCCTCAAAGGTGAGGATGTATCAAAAGGCTTCCAAGGCCCAAGCAAGAATGGGAAGAAGAAGGGTGAAGTCAGACTGTATGAGAAATTCCATATACAGAGAGTTAGACAGACAACCAAAATCGAACCAATGGTACCAGAGACGGTCTAGAAAACTTGCTACGTGACCGTTAGAAAGGTTATGCGCTCATACTACAAGGCTGAGTGCACCTTAGATTCCCTTTTGGTAGAAGAATTTTGCATAAACAAAGTTGTGTTCAACTGGTTCAACTACCTACTAGAGGAACTCCTAGTTGCATGTGAGGAGGTTCAGGAGAAAGGTGGAACATTTATATACGACTACATGTTATTCGCATTCGCCATGTGGAAATGACGTCATCCAAAGGATGACAATTGTCCCCTGCAGACAAGGGTCACCTAGCCAAGATGTTTGAGCCCTGGCACACAAGATCGGACTCCAAGAATATGGAGTTCAATAATGCAGCGTTCCTGAAGTGGCACAACCATCTTATAGATGCAACTCAGCGATTGCGCATACCACAGGAACTATTGAACCTCAATACCCAGAATATTGCATTCAGGATAAATCGACACTACATGTTTGTTTGTTCGATACATGCGAAGCCTGAGGACTTCCATACGAGGTCGTTACCCTTCTATCCTAAAGAGGATGTCTCTGACAAGGAATTCATGTCATGGCCAGGTGTTAAGTGCAACCCATGCAAGTCTGGTATGCATTGTCTCTTTCCACCAGAGCTCCTGAAGAAAAAGGGGCAGGAAGAAGGAGTAGGGCCAAGTTTTTCCCCGGCAGGGAAGAAGCCAAAGGTCCAAATGCCAATGGACTCAGAGGAGGAAGAGGATGAGGAACCTCTAGAGCAGAAGAAGAAGACATTGCTTATGTTTCCATAGCTCCCAGAACAGGTCGTGTTATCAGGTAAATATGTGAATGAGATTCTTGTTGTTGCCTTCACAGGGGATCCCTCAATCAAGAAACCCCAAACAGGTATTTCTCCTGTAAAGATATTGAACCCACAACCAATATCCTTGACTGTACTTCATACTAGAGCAGTCGCTCGAGCTGCCAAGACTATGATTAATATCATAGATGATCCTAAGCCAAACGCCACTTCCTACACAACCATCATCATTGATCAAGATCCATCGCCACCACAAGCCCCATCACCACCGCAAGACACCACCATTCCATCCCAACCCACCTTGTCTGAGCCCATGCAGCTATATATCCCAGATCCACCTTAGAATGTACCAGAACATACTACCCTAACCAATGAAGCCTTGATCCAAACAACCACTCCGTCAATAACCATTTTAGGCACTCTGTCGCCGATGGAGAGTTAGAAACAAGAAATTCCACCACTTTCTCCAATACCACAAGTTCCAGGAACCCAGAGTCCTCTCTCAACAACCAATGTTGATATTCCCATTAGCAGAAGCGAAACTCCAGAAGTTTCGTTACAAATAGGGGCAAGAGCACAACCGGTTCAAAAAGAACCCCAAACCACGTCAGGGCAGAGCGCAACATCCATGAACGAACAGCTGGATCCAGTACTCCAGGATCCACAAGGATGCGCAAAACTGTTGTAGATTTTCCTGTCCAAGGCATAAGTTTTCCCTCTACTTCCAATGGCTCTGAAGACTAGACTTGCACATCAACTGTAAGGTCCATCCCTGGGGGAAGAAGAGATGGAAACACCATCTGAACATTTTATGGCTAGTGGACTGCCACTACAAGTCTGATTACCCCTGGTTGTCGCTCCTTCATCGAGTGATCTCTCTCAGTTGCCGACAACGCAGTTGGTGGGAATAATCAGAACCTCGACTGAACAATTGGAGCAGAGGATCCACCAGAACGAATGAGAAGTCGAGTTCTGGAAACAAGAAGGACTTCTCGTGCAAGCACAATGAACGCAAGAGGAATATTTAAATATTCAGGCAGAGAAGAAGGTAGAAAAGGTAAAGGGAAAAATCATGGAGGCTTGGCCAATGATCAGGAAAACAACACCTCGGCTATTGGAATATAGCATAACAAGCAATCCTGTGGAGCAGATTGAATTACTTCAGGTAGCCTTGTCAGAGCTAGCAAAAAGAGCAGAAAATATCGAAGAACAGTTGCGAGACAGTAAGCGAGAAGTTGAACTGCAACCCAGGAAGCTACAAGAGAAAATGGAGAAAATTGTTTTGGAAGGAAACAACGTAAGAGAAACCTTGCAAAAAAGGATTGCAGAATGCAAAAAAATCTTAAGAGAGGTTAGTGATTGGATGGGAATCATTTCAAGGAACAAAAAAACGGTGGAGGACTTTTGCGTGAAGATCCAATCCCTCAACAAAGAAGCAACCAACACCCTGGATCCGCTGGAACAACAAGATAAATTTGACAAGATTCAACATGTGGACAATGATCTCAATGCACTATATGAAGCTCAAATTGTGGCTAAGAAATAACTATGAGAGTTTCGACCTGTATTCCAGACAACTTACCTACAGATGCATCAACTGGATGCCATAGTTGACTTGGAATGGAACTCTCTACTTGCGTCCAAGCCAAGAGAATGCATCACAGACGCCACCCAACAGTTTGTTACTGAAGCTTCACTACTTGCTAGAGAGTGGCATGACAAAGTGGACAACTTCCAAGGAGTCAGGGAAAGATCCCTTGAACTTGTACCTGAGTTGGGCCCTTCATTTGAAGAAGATAAAGAAGAAACAGTCCAAGCGGAAAATGGAAGCAAATTGGAACCAGAAGGAAAGGAAGAAAAACAAGTCAACCAAGAGACCACGGGAGAGCTGAAGAATTGACTTGGGATGAGTCAAGGATTGTGGTTGAAGCCTGTTGGGCCCTTTGTTTTGATGAATAGAAGTTGTGTACGTCATATTGCAACTTCATTTTGGAGAGCAAAAGTTGCGCAAGCTACTGAGGAGCTGGACAATGGACTAAGGAAAGAAACAGAAAGCGGTTGGAAGGACAACGCAACATCCTTTTTGAGGAAATAAGTTGCAACAAGATCAAGAAGAAGAGAGAAATCTTGGGTTCTCAACCAACAAACCTAAAGATCGGATTATATATGTGATACCGATATGATTGTAAAAGGGTTGGTGGGTTGGAGTGTTGTTGTTATTGTTTCTAGGGTTGTTGGTTTGGGATTAGTAGTGTTATTTTTATAGTTAGTATTGATGTTGTGATGAGAGCCACTGTTGTAATGGTCCATACTGTTAGCATAGATGAGTTTTGGATATCTGGGTAAGAACCAGACTATCTATGTATCAGAGTTTTGTATCAATCTAGATGTAGAGGAGCAAGAGACTGTAACATTGTCTCATATTTGATGAGGAGCATCCTCTGATTACTTGTGTATGAGAATCAAGTTGTGAGAAGAAACTGATATGTTAATATAATTGGAGGCCAAAATTTTTAATATATATCATGTGCATTGAGTCGTCTGGATGTATTGAATGTTTCTATGTATTATCTTTATGTCAGATATACTTAAATTGCTTCATTATGAATGGTTATGCAAACATGTTCTCTTTATTCTTAGTTAGGAGATGTTTAGAACTGTAACATGTTTAATATATCTTTCACAAGACTAATATGAATCTTGATAACTCATAGATCTGTCTAAGTATTCTCCTTACCCTTCCCTCTCTTTCTTGTCTCAGTTGTGCTTCGGGTGAGACTTCTTCCCTCCCGGGAAGATGAAAATGCCAACACTCTAGACTACTATGGTACATTTTGTTGGTCACGTGAGAAGGACCCTGGTCTGATCACTTTTACGCCAACATAATCCTCGGGAAAATGGGATAGTAGAATATTTCAACAAGATTCGAGAGAATGCATTGACAAAGATCTGTAATGTGAACAAAGATGACTGGGATTTGAAAATACCAGTAGTATTATGGGCATACATGACTACATGCAAGAAATTGAGAGGAGAGACACCATTCATATTGGTGTATGGACAAGAAGTAGTGGTGCCCTTAGAAGTTTTGGTACCCAATCTGCGTGTAGCAGCAATTACAAACACGACAGAACAAGGCACAGTGCAAGAAATTAGGTTAAGTCCACTGATGGAACTATAAGAAGATAGGATTCTACCAAGAAGTGTAGAAAGCACGGGACAAAGCCTGACATGACATACACATAAAGAAGAAGATATTTAAGGAGGGAGACCTAGTTCTCCTCTATGACAACAAGTTTTTGCAACATCCTGGTAAGTTCAGAATGCATTGGATAGGGCCATATGAAGTGAAGTATGTCATAGATGGAGGATCTGTGTAGCTAAAGGACTTGACATGAACAGAACTACAAGGAATAGTAAATCGTAGTCGGTTGAAACTGTATAGGGACAATTGACCTACTAAATCTCATTAGTTGCAGCGCAATAAGGAATCCATGTGTATAGTGTACTATAGTAGATATTAGGAGAGAAAACTTATAAAAAGACAATAAAAAAAAGTAGAAAAAGAAGCAAAAGGAAGACACAAACATAAAAAGAAGAAAAATACAAAAAGAGGAGGAAGTCGGTTGACCGCTAGGAAAGTGGAAAAAGTTGCGCACAACAACTGATGCAATAGAATTTTGAAGACTACACGCAGGAAAATTTGGACACTTCGCAAATGATCGGAAAAAGTGAAAAATACGATAGAGCAATAATGCTCGGGTCTATAAAGAGGGAAAACATGGGCAAGTTAGATACTTAGTGATCTTTGAGTGAATAGAGAGATGAAGAGAGAAACCGAGGTGAAATTGTGCAAGGAAAATAACAAGTGACCACTCCATATCCAACATGACACCTCCAATGGTTGGTTGCCCAAGATGTTATACTAGGATTACGCAACAGGCTCGATGAAGGAAAGAATGAATGTCAGAGCCAAAGAACGTGGTCGAATTGGAAGACGTCGCTACCTCGATGACATAGTTTGAGATGCAGTATTGTGTATCCAGAGAAGAGGTTGATTGGATCATCAAATATTTTTCCATGCAATGGAAGGTGCTAGCAGCAAAGACAACAACCAAAGCCAAGGAACAAATAGAAAAAGGAACATTGACAAAGACAAGTATCCCAAGGGCCAACACCATAAAGGCTGCAGAGCGCACTCAAGCATCTGGAAGTAGTGCAACACCAAAAAAGCCAAGGAGGAAAGAAATGGTGTCCAGGGAAAAATTCAATGGTGATGCCAAGAATGGGGGAACCTCTCGGCCTGAAGAGGAGGAGGCATAGACAAAGAATAGTTGAGTGCATCCCTCACATGAGAAGAGAATTGCAGTGCAGAAGGAGGAAAAGTGCATGAAAATGAAATACATTAAGAATCCTCATGTCATCACCCTTACAGAGGACGATGTTGAGCTAGTGGCAGACAAATTCTAGGACAGGGGGGGAGATTTGGTTCGTGCAACTGAGGCATAGAGGGAGGATATCATGGGGAAGCTAGTGGACATCCATGATACTCTACAAAGGCTGCAAATTTTTATAGTGCAACAAGTTACAGCGCGACAACCAAAGAACACACAACACACACCTACGCAGAAGGAACAAGAGGAAACAATGGAGATAGTGGTAAAGGGTAGCGACACTTTCATGGTCACATAGTTGATGTTGCGAGTTGATGAAGAGACATAGCAGAAACCAATTGGGGACATCGACCAACTTGAGTTGGTGATGGTGCAAATACCTACAAAGGTGCTATATGGCTTACAAACGAGCATTATGCAGGAAGTTTAATTCAGATCCTGCGTAGATGCCACCAACTTGGAAGTTTCTAGGGAGGTTGCAGAGGTACTACAGATTACATGTGACGATTTGACTCTAGAGAAGGAGGAGGAAAAGAAATGAGCATACAAATTGGAGAAGGGACTGACATTAGTTTACAACAACATCCTAGACTGCGCGCAGGAGCCAGAAGAAACACATGAGGGGAATTTTCATAAGATTGTGCAGGTCATGGAGCAATACAAAAAGGATATTACATAGCTCACGGAGAAACTAATGCCTTATGCACCTTTAGAAGTTAGAGAGAAAAGGGAGCAGGAGGCTATTGTTCACATTGATAGTATTATTGTTAGGGACCTAACCCCTCATATAGGTAGAATAATATATTTCCATGTAATAAAGGTCAATATTTATAAGGCCTAGTAATAAGGAAGAATAAGTCCAATGTAAGAAGACCTAATCGAAGCTTTAGCTTCTAGAAGGATCTTCCTCTAGATGGTTCTTTTGATAGACATATTTAGTATAAATAGGAGTCGAGGATATGAGAACTTTTGTCTTCGATATTATTGTAATAGAGCTCTGCTCTACTGTTGTCCCCTCGAAGAGGCAAGTGAACATTGCTCTCGGTAATCAAAGTGTTATTTTTGGTGTTATTTTGTTATCATTCTGGTATTATCGTGGTGTTGTTTTGGTTATATTTTTCTTCATCTGCCATTTCTAGCTATTTATTTATATTCTGCATACTTTTTATATATGGAATATTACAAGTGGTATCAGAGCACCTTCCTCGATAGAAAATTGTGGGTTAATTTTTTTTCAGGGTAGAGACATATTTCGACGTCTTTAAGCTACAGAGATCTATCGTTACGTGCATAAACCCACGGTCGGGGATTCATACACACGGGAAATATAAGTGGTACTTAATCGCACATCTATTGGCCACCCTTGTAACCCCTATTGGTACCCCTTCAGGTGGTAGCGCATCAGACAACACCTATATATGGATCGGCCTAGATCTCCTGAAGACCATTGTAGATAAATCGATCGGTTGCCTAAATGCTATAGTGACACCGAGAAGAACACTCAGGAAGATACTCTCTAGTACCTGGGTAGTCGGGTAATACGGTTAAGGGTATGGTCTAGCCTCCTTAGTTGGTGCCCTGAGATATTGGGTTGAGTACTACTGTTGGACCCTGCATGTATATCAGAGAGCTATAGCACAGGGAAAACCCTTGTCTGTAGAAACCTTGAATACCTAACCCTTGGGACAGAAATGAAAAACATAACAGATAAGATATATTGCGACACAATTGGGTCTCCTGCATTCGAGTTGCGAAATTACTACACATTTCTTCCTGTTAATCATTTGGACATTTCATCACTGCAGTATTCTTTAGATCGGAGTATAACTCCGCAGTATTCTTTAGATCGTAGTCTAGATCCTCTTGGAACGATTATTTGATACCTATTCCATTGGTTTTCTCTCTTCGCCTTGATCGCAGTCATACCTATCATTTTTCAGCAAAAACAAAATTGTGGACCCAACCTCCTTCCAACACCCTTATTTGGGATTTACCCCATTGGATTCACCTCGTCGCCTTGATCGTTCCGATACACTTCACCCATAAACCATTTTTTGTGTGGTCCCACACGTCCCTTTTCTTGTTCCCTAGTCATCATGGCCCATACCCATAGCCAAGACTTGGAAGATCGCTTCAATACCTTGCACTCTAATTTCACAGAAACCCAACAAGAAGTGCGACAGATCAATGCCAATATTATCTCCATCAATCAAAAAATGCATTCCTCCATAGTGGCTTCAGTCTATACCTCAATAGAGGAACTCAGACAAGAGCACAAACAAGACATTACTACCCATATTGAATCTGTCACTACGGCGATCTGCGCTAAGGAACATATCCCTGTAGATCTTCCCTTATCTAACCAACCTTTGCATACCAAAGGTGAAACTTCCTCTCATTCCCAGAATTTTCATCCCTGTCACTTTCAGCATGACCTACGCCTTCCGCTTGTGGATGTGACCAAATTTGATGGTTCGAATCCCACTGGTTGGGTAACTCAAATGGAACATTATTAATCTTTGTATAGAATTACGGATGAGTTGGCAAAACTCCAGTATGGTGTTCTCGATCTAGATCAAGAACGTTGGCAATGGTGGAAATGGAGAAAAAATTCCCACCAAGGGTATGTGGCTTGGACATGCTTTGTGGCAGAGCTTTATGAACACTTTGAAACTAACACCAACCATTTAGGCAATTTGACAAAGTTGAAACAATTTGGCACAGTGGAAGACTTTATAGCTACTTTACAACGACTAGCTTTTCATACAGAGGGCATGTCTGATTATTTTTTTCGAGAATGTTTTATCAGTGGCCTCAAGGATGAAATTCGTGCTCATGTCCTCATGGCTCGGCCTCAGAGTTGGGTGGACACTACTAAAAGAGCTAAGTAAGCACAACAGGTTGTCTCTTCTCAAAACTGTAAACCCTCCTTTATTCCTCGCACTAAACTAGTAACTCCCACTCCTCCTTCTACTCCACTCAAGATCCAAAAATTGACTAGGGTTGAAATGGTTAAACGCCAACTCAAAGGCCTTTGTTATAATTATGATGAAAAATATTTTCTGGGACACAAGTGTAAGGGACAAAAGATTTTTATGGCCATCTCATAGGATGTTTCAGAAGAGGATGTTGAGGCTCCCCTTGTGTCTGTGTCACCTGAGCGAAAAGACATAACCCCTCCCTCAGACCCTCTTGAAGTAGAACTGATCATTTCCCTAAATTATCTCACTAGATTCTCTGCTCCCCAAACCCTCAAGATAATTGGTTACATCAAGCATAGGAGGTCATCATTCTTGTTGATAGTGGAAGCACCCATAATTTTATTCATCCCCGCATTGCCCAAGAAGCTAATTTCTATATCTGTGCAGTCAATAATTTCCGAATCATGATTTCCAATGGTGGGTCCATGAAATGTGGAGGGCGTTGTGAAAATGTGTGTCTCCAAATTGGTGACTACCATCTGAAATATCATATGTTTGTTATCGACATGGGTGGTGGTGACATTGTGTTGGGTGCGGAATTGTTAAGAACTTTGGGTCCCATTCTCATGGATTTTAAGGAGTTAACCATGCAATTCGACCAGGAGGGCCAACAATATAAGTTCCAAGGAATCATTGTCAGTTCCCCAGAGATCATTAGTTCCCATCGCATGGAAAAGATGCTCAAAAAAGGTCATTTTGGCATTATTTCCCAACTCCATGCCATCCAAGACACTGACACACCCTTTGTGCCGCAGGACCTCCAATCCATCCTCTCTAAACATCAAATGGTTTTTTCCACTCTCTAGGGACTCCCTCCTTCTCATGGTGTTCATGATCATTCCATTCCCCTTGTCCTAGGAATCCTTCCTCCCATTATCCATTCCTATCGTAACCCTTTTTCCCAAAAAAATGAAATTGAGAAAATGGTTCAAGAACTGCTCAATGCAGGTGTTATCCGCCCTAGTACAAGCCTCTACTTTTATCCTGTGGTCATGGTCCTTAAGAAAGAAGGTTCTTGGTACATGTGTCCTGACTTCCGCGCCCTCAATAAACTCACCATTAAAGACAAATTTCCCATTCTTGTCATTGATTACCTCTTGGATGAATTGAGTGGCGCCCAGTTCTTTACTAAACTTGATCTTCGTTCGAGCTACCACCAGATCCATATGAAAGAGGAAAACATTCCTAAGAATTCCTTTATAACTCATGAGGGCCACTATGAGTTTTTGGTCATGCCCTTTGGCTTCTGTAATGCTCCATCCACTTTCCAAAGCCTCATGAATCATGTCTTTCATCCTTTTCTCCATCATTTTGTGTTAGTTTTCTTTGATGATATCCTCATCTACAACAAAACCTAGACAGACCATATTTCTCATGTGGATCGAGTTATCCATCTACTCTCTCAGCACCAACGTTTCCTCAAACAATCTAAATGTCCTTTTGGCATCTCAAAAGTAGAGTACTTGGGTCATATTGTTGGCAAGGACGACGTCAAGGTGGATCCTAAAAAGGTTGAAGTTATGAAAGATTGGCCTCACCCAAAGACTCTCAAAGGTTTGTGGGGATTTCTGGGTTTAACAGGTTATTATCACAAGTTTGTTAAGAATTATGGAAGATTGTAACACCTCTCACTGCACTCCTTAAAAATAATTCTTTCACTTGGACTCCAGCAGCTTCTCGGGCTTTTCAAACCTTGAAGATGGCCATGTGCACCACTCTAGTCCTGGCCCTTCCTGATTTCACAAAGACCTTTGTCCTAGAAAGTAATGCCTCTGGGAAAGGAATTGGCACTATCTTTATGCAAGAGGGTTGACCTTTGGCCTTTACCAGCAAACAATTGTCTGAGAGAAATTTGGGCAAATCAATCTATGAAAATGAAATGTTGGCTATTTTGCATGTCGTGGATCTTTGGCGACCTTATCTATTGGGAAAACGCTTCCAAATTAAGACAAATCATCAAAGCCTCAAGTATTTTCTGGAACACCGCCTTTCCTCCCCTGAGCAACAAAAATGGGTGACTAAGCTCTTTGGATACAATTATAAGATCATTTAAAAAAAAGGAAAAGACAATGTGGTTGTTGATGCACTTTCTCGAAAATATGAAGATGAAGAGTCTTTTTTTTCTCTCTCTTTCATTGTACCCGATTGTCTCCAAGTTGTTAGCCAGGAATGGCTACACGATCCCAAAAGTTCACATCTGATACAACAATTGCAGTCCAATTCTCCAGTTTCCCTAGAATACTCTTGGCTCCATGATGAGCTTCTGATCTTCATGCTACACCCATAGTTGGGCACTCCGGGTTTACCAAAAACTATGACCGGGTCAAACGTTCTTTTTTCTGGGAGGGTATGAAACAGGACATTCGTAATTTTGTGGTTAAATGTGATGTCTGTCAACACAACAAGGGTGAATCTGTCAAATCTCCTGGCACACTACAACCACTTCCAATTTCACCTACTATTTGGTGGGATATCTCTATGGAATTTATTTTCGACTTACCTAAATCAGACAATAAATTAGTCATCATGATGGTAGTTGATCATCTTTCCAAGTATGCTCATTTATGTGCTCTTCAACACCAATTTAAAACATCTATTGTGGCTCAAATTTTCATGGATCAGGTCTTCAAGCTTCATAGCATGCCACATTCTATTGTTTCTAATCGTGACCCAACTTTCACCAACAATTTTCAGCAAGAACCGTTCAAGCTAAAAGGCACCCAATTGCATCTCAGCACAACTTATCATCCCCACACTGATGGTCAAACTGAAGTTATCAAAAAATGTTTGGAAACATATTTGAGGTGTTTTGCATCGAAAAGGCAGAATCAGTGGGCTCAATGGTTTCAACTAGCTGAATGGTAGTACAACACTTCGTACATACAACTACGTGCATGACTCCTTTTGAAGCAGTATATGGACAAAATCCACCTTCAGTCCTCTCATATTTGTTAGGTGTCTCGAAGGTCCATGCATTTGACCAAACACTTACAGTTCGAGAAGATGTTCTCTGTGCCCCCAAAGAGAATTTGGTCATGGCCCAGAATCGCATGAAACAACAAGTAGATCAAGGTCGCTCTGAACGTCAATTTGCAGAAGGGGATCAAGTGTTTATTCGACAGCAACCTTACAAGAAAACTTCCCTCAAGGATGAACATTGTCAGAAATAGGTGCCCAAATATGGTCCTTATATCATTCTGAAGCATGTGGGATAGGTGGCCTATCAGTTAGATTTTCCCAGTCATTCTAAGCTCCATCATGTTTTTCATGTTTCCTTCTTAAAGAAGGTGATTGGAACTAAGTGCCAAACTCAAACCAACCTTCCTGAGTTGGACGAAGAAGGCTCCATTTGGCTACAACCACAAGCAGTTTTGGACCACCGTGAGCTTCGACTGCATCAATGAACCATCAAGGAAGTGTTAATCCAGTGGAAAGATACAACTCGAGCAGATGCCACTTGGGAACCAGCTACCATTCTACATCAATTTCACCATCGCAAGCCTTGAGGACAAGGTTTTTTTTTAAGGGGGAGGAAATGTTAGGGACCCAACCCCTCATGTAGGTAGAATAATATGTTTCCATGTAATAAAGGTCAATATTAATAAGGCCTAGCAATAAGGAAGAATAAGTCTAATGTAAGAAGGCCTAATAGAAGCTTTCGCTTCTAGAACGATCTTCCTCTAGATTGTTCTTTTGATAGACATATTTAGTATAAATAGGATTCGAGGGTATGATAACTTTTATCTTGGATATTATTGTAATAGAGATCTTCTATGTTGGAGGTTTCCCCCTCGAAGAGGCAAGTGAACATTTCTCTCATTAATCAAAGTGTTATTTTTGGTGTTATTTTGTTATCATTCTGGTATTATCGTGGTGTTGTTCTGGTTATATTGTTGTTCATATACCATTTCTAGCTATTTATTTCTGTTCTGCATACTTTTATATCTGGAATATTACAATTACACAAGAAGCTAAGGAAATGCAAGAACTATATGATACAACTTCTCAAATATGGACCAGTCTGGAGGAAGATGAGAAACTCAAGTAGCTAGACTAGAAATAGGAGAAGATAACAACTAACATTCAGGACTTAAAGCAGCAGCAGAAGGCAATGGCCATCCTCGAGAGGATGAGGAGTGTGTAGGATGTGAAGAAACTCCAGACATATCTGAAGGCTGCACAATGTGACAAGAAAGCAATATAGTCTCAACTGGAGCCACTACAGTAGGATGCAGATAATATGATTGAACAATTGCAAGAAGAGAAAGGGAAAATCGAGCAAATTCATGCAAAATGTAGACAAGTGCTAGAAGAGAACATTACAGCGTAGAGTGTGGAGAAGTTGGCAGAGCAGTGCACACATGTTAAAGAGAAAGTCACCCACTTATCAAAAGTGTTTCACGAGTTGCAACTCGCCATCTAGAGTGTGAACTAAGGCACAGTGGCTCGAGATGAGCCACATGTCAATGTTGGGGGCCTATTGGCGCAGGCCTATTTTGGGAGGAAAGTTTATTTTGGGCGCAGGCCTATTTTTGGAGAAGAAAGTATATTTTGGGCACAGACCTATTTTTGGACAGAAAGGACTATTTTTGGAGCACGTGTCATAGGTGGCGGAAAAGAAGCATGCATAAAAAGAAGGAAAAGAAACATGCAGAAGGAGGAAAAGCAGCGTGGAGCACATGCAGACATACTTACCCTTGTTAGGGTTAAGGTTTTGGACAAGAATGTAATGGATTTAAGCCATTAGAATAGTATAAATAAAGGCCTAGGATGTCTATGAGAGGTTGGTTGTTGGTTGATTAGTTGAGGAGATATAGTGTTGAGATGAATAAGTTAGATTTTGAGGGTTAGGTCACATGCTATGGAGCCTGGTGTGATCTAGTCCACCTCATAGAGGGTATTTACCCTCCTTTTGATTCTAATCCTGAAGAATGTAATACATGAAACACATATTTTGTAAAAGAATGAATAAAAGAGCATAAGAGACAAATCTTTATGGACGTAGCCCCAAGGGGGTGAACCACGGTAAATTTAGTGGGTTAATGTGTTTGAATGGTTTCTTTGATGTTATGTTATGAATCGGTCTAGGAATGAATGATTAAATTAATTATGATAGCATGCATGTAAAGTAGATGAATGAATGAACACTAGCTGAGATGAATGAATAATAATATTGATGCATGAGGAAAATAATTAGAACATAATCCCCATCCCTTCCTAGAATGAAAACATCTGGATATTGCAGTCCCCCATAAAGCTATCTCAGGTGAGATTGTGTTGTGCACTGTGGACAATGTTGCCTTCTGGTTTACTGGGAGGGCCAATAGTTTGAGGGTTTCGTTGGCAACCTATTGAGATCAGAACCCGGGTCAGCCAAAGTGTCCAAAAATTCCTCCAATTTTTTCCACTCTAAAGGCATCGATATAGATGAAAAATAATATAATGATCCAATATGAATCATACCTCCCCATTTAGGAAGGCTTTTGGTCCCCAAAATATTTACCGAATAAGGTGAGGAAAATTTTCCTCTACCTTCTCCCTAGAGTACCATTTTTCTTTTCCTGGAAGTTGTCCTTTCAACCCAATATTCCAAATATCATGTTACCCCTCTCTTGTAGGTCTAGACTGATTCTACAAAAACTTTTTCTATGCTAACTCTTCCTAGGGATATGTTGCTAAGTCCTCTATGGAAGATAGGAATTGATCCTCCTCTTGATCCAACATGGAAGGCTCATAGAGTTTGAGATTCTCTGCATTCACTACTGAGTAAATACACATGTATGGGGATAGAATCAGTCTATAGGAATTATCTCCCACCTNTAAGTCCTCTATGGAAGATAGGAATTGATCCTCCTCTTGATCCAACATGGAAGGCTCATAGAGTTTGAGATTCTCTGCATTCACTACTGAGTAAATACACATGTATGGGGATAGAATCAGTCTATAGGAATTATCTCCCACCTTTTAAAATACTTCAAAAGGACCATACTGTAGAGCCTTGATCTTCTTACCAGGACCCTGTAGCCTTTCCTTATTCAATTGTAACCATACTCTATCTCCTACTCTAAATGTTCTCTCAATTCTTTGGTGGCCATGTCTAGCCTTGTAATTTTCATGTGACTTCTTCAATGTCTCTTGTACTTGCAAATTAATCTTCCTGGTCTTATCAACAATTTTTTTTTCATTTGATGCATCTCCCATGAGGTCCTCCCTCCTTCCTCCTTGTTGTCCATATAAAACATATAAGGGTGAATATGTCAAATACCCAAAGCAAGTTTCAAAAGGTGACTTACCGGTAGAAGTGTGGACTACTCTGTTAAAAGAGTGTTGTATATAGATCATATTGTCATCCCAGTCCTTTAGATGCTTCTAATTGTAACCCCTTAAAAGTTGCAATAAAGTCCTATCGACTAATTGTGTCTACCCATCTATTCATGGATGGAATGTTGTATACCTCTTCAACTTAGTGTCCATTTTCCCCCACAATGTAGGCAAAAATGCACTGAGAAATTGGGTATCCATGTATAATATGATGCTCCTTGGTATCCCAAACTAAACCTAGACCACTTCAAAGAACTTGTTTACTGCTTCTTTTCTACTGATGGTATTTTTACAAGGAATGAGAATGGACATTTTGTTGAACTTTTTAACTACCAGAAAAATATAGTCATGTCCCTTCTTGGTTGTTGGTAAACCTCCCACAAAATCCATGGAAATACTTTCCCAAGGTCGAGTGGGTACAGGTAAGGGATGGTATAGACCTTGTTTCCTATTATTAGGTTTGTTGGTACAATGAAGTATACATCCTATAATATATTATCCTACATATTCTTGCATTGGGGGCCAGTACACATGCCTCTATAGGTTGGAAACTATCTTCCCAACACCAAAATGACATGTAACCTTGGAGGTGTGAGCCTCTCTTAGAATCTGCAATTGTTCACCTTTAGGAACACAAATATTATCAAGCTTGTAGAGTAGACCATTCTGGAAATGATAGCGATCCTTTTTGTCACCTTATTCTATATGAATTTGGACCTGCAAATGCTAAATCACCCCGTTGAAGTCCTCATCTTCTTTGTACGCCTCTATATATGCATCATGGGTAAAAGGCTCCATGTGCATCAGAGTTTCCAAAGATGTAATATTGGATGTGGGTGAACATGAAATCTTGTCTTCCAACTTATTTTTTCTACCCTTCTTATACTTTATGACCAAATAAACTTGTTGTAAAAACCCCATCCACTTGTAGTGCCTATTTTGTTGTAGCTTACTTTGGGCCTGCAAATACTGTAGTGGGTGGTGATCAATGTGAATGATGGTCTCCTTTCCCATTAGATAATGCTTACACTTTTTTACATCTTATACCAAGGCATATAGTTCCTTTTCATACGTAAGGTATTTGAGGAGCTCCCCATGAAATAATTCAAAATGATAACAAATGATCCTTCCTCCCTACATCAGTACTACTCCAATGGCATACCTAATTGCATCTATATCCACTTCAAATGGATTCTACAAGTTTGTTAGTGCGAGCACTTGTGCTTGATTCATATTTGTTTTTATCTCATCAAATGTATTTTGTTGATTCTTCCCCCACTGGAAACTCTTACCACTAGTTGTTATGACATGGAGTGGTACAACTACCAATGAAAATGAAGCTATGAACTTCCAAAAATATTGTGCTACCCCAAAAAAACTCCTAAATTCAATTACATTTGCAGGAAATGGCATTTTTATGATGGCCTCCATCTTCACAGGATCTATCTTGAGCTCCCCTCCACTGATCACATACCCCCAATACACCAAACAATGTTGACAAAACTCAAATTTCTTAATATTGGCCAACAATTGGTGCTTCTTTAGAGTCTCTAACACCTGCATAAGATGTGATATGTACTCCTCCCATGTAGCACTATAAAATAGTATATCATCAAAATATACAATAACAAATGAATCTAGATAAGGGTGTAAACCATCATTCATTAGTCTCATAAATTTAGTCATTGTGTTTCATAAAACAAATGGCATAATTGATCACTCATACAAACCTTGCCTTGTCTTGAAGGAAATATTTCAGATATCTTCTTCTTTGACTCATACTTGGTGATATCCTGATTTCAATTCCAACTTAGTGAATTACTTGGCATGTTGCAGTTGGTCCAATAGATCATCAATCCTTGGCAGAGGACATTGATTATTCAGTGTAATCTTATCCAATGCCATATAATTGATACACATTCACTAAGTCCCATCCTTCTTGAGAAAAATTATGATGGGTGATCCACAAGGTGAGGTTCTTGGTTAAATCATGCCCTACTCCAACAACTGTTGCAACTGCTTCTTCACTTCATTCACTTATAGAACATACGGTATATACAACCCAATATTTGTCAGTGGGGAGTCTGGAAATAACTATATTTCATGCTCCACATCCCTCCTGGGTGGTATCCATATAGAAATTCATATAGAAATTCATCCAACTGATGTTTCTACTCTTTATTACACCACTCTAGGGATTCATTCACTCTCATTGAATCATCATCAGATTTATTTTCTCTTAAGAAAAGAACAACATATTTCTTACTATAACTAATCAACTTCTTGGATTGGTTGGAACTTACCGGTGAAATCCTTGACTTGTTTTATGCACATTGATGATGTAGGACTTCCCATCCTTGATCAATAGGTACTGGTTGGATCTATACATGAATACTTCATCCCTCATATACATGTAACGGCTTCCAAAAACTACTCCACATACATCAACGGGTACTACGCCAAATTCCACTTCATCAATAAAATCAACACTTATAGAAAATTTAATATTAGACTATTTTGTTACCTTTATCTATGTATCCTTATTTACCCAACCCAATGAATATGGGCTAGGATGATCATGAACCTCCAATCCAAGCTTGTTGACCAAATCTGCTACTAGGAGATTATCCTACAAGCCAGAGTCGAACATAACACATATCTTGGTCTTATTAACCTAAATCTTAACGTGGAAGATCTTGGTCATCTCCTTCTCTTCTTGGTGATGAAGGCTACTCAGATTCACCTCCTTCTGCATAGATGTGCAAACAATATTTTCATCCACATCTGAGATACTTTAAACATGATTGCTTGAATTTGTGGCTAAAATATTCATTTTCTTTCATTCCTTCTTGTTTGTCTTAGAGTTCAACTCTGGATGTAATTTCCAACATTTGTCCTCGTCGTAGCCATCAATGTTGCAATGGTTGTTAGAATATTTTCACTGATGTGTAGTGGTTGATGTCTTCTTATCTTTCCCCCATTTCCACTTATTCTTCCCCTCATTGGAATCTTCCTAGTGCTCTTTCTGCTTTGAACCACTTGGTTGCCCCTTCTTTTGGACTATGTTTTCTAGGTACCATGCTTTTACACACGCCTCATCCACTGTCCATGGCTTGAAGAGAATCACCTTCTTTCTTAGATGACTATGTAAACACCCCAAATACTTTAGTATTACATATGGGTTCTTAGGAGAGATACACGGCATGATGGCCATCTTTCTAAACTCAATGGTGTACTCCTATACACTATGCCCCTACCTTTGCCTGAACTAGTGCCATCTGATCCATTGGTCCTCTACATATATGATAGGGTAGGACTTCATGATGGTTTTTAAGTCATCCCACCTAGTTACTGGTAGATCAATCCCTAGCCTAAGTGTTTCCATATGCCTTTCCCACCAGGTTAAATCACGACCCTCTAACTTCAATCTAGAAAATGAAATCTTTTGCTCTTCATCTTTATGGTGAATGATAAAATAAACTTCTAGTTGTTGCAACCAATCATTCAATTTTGATGCATCGACGTCACATTGGTTTGGATTTATGTCTTTTTTTTTTCATATTGAATAGGGACTATGAAGGTTTCACGACACTCGAACTCTACTTCTCTTTCTCGTATTCTTTCTGTGACTCCTTTCCTGATTCTTCTTGATCTTCTGATTTCCCCTTCGATATGATTATGAGTTAGAGCCTCCATCATTTCTAAATGGTCCAAGCTTACTTTCTATATCCTCTATGAGGAGGTTCATATTGTGACCGATGTTGGCAACTTGTGCTTCCAACCTCTCAAATATCTCTTTTGTTATATCTCAAGGGTTATTATGAACATAGTCATCCTCCATGGATAGGGTTTCTATGACTTCTCTTTAAGTAGATTCCTAGATCCTACAACTTCCCACAATAACTGAAAATAAAAAACCGATCTGATACTAATATGATCAGTAAAATTTCATGGATATTCCACTGGAACATTTCATCACAACAGATCTGATAAATAAAACTGAAATCTACACTATGAAGGTTAAATTCCTTTAGATTCTAGAATATTTAGATACTGATTTTCTTCTTATGCATGAAATAGATAAAATGAATAAAATAGGGAGAAGTAAAATAAAATTACACACCATCCATAAGATAACACAAATTATCTCTCGGAAACCCTTACGAGAGAAAACCAAGCTAGAAGGTGAGGTTCCTTTTCTCTCTTTTATTTGGTATGAAAATAATGCAAGTATGAAGTAGAAGGCACTCTCTATGGAATTACCTAAGACATTTGGCTTGTTAAGCTACTGCATAACATTAACCACATATTTTATTCTCTCTAATTTCCCACTCCTAGTTTCTATGCTCAACTATGGAACAAAATGTAATAGTATATAATCAAACCCCTTTTCCTCCTAGTGGCCCAGTATTTAACATAACTTGATAGCCATCTAGGGATAGGTTTTTGACTTACTCAACCCTAAGTTATGTATGGTTTTGAACCTTATAGAACCTTCTTGAAATTATTCATGTGGCTATCCCCATATGCATGAGTAATGGGGGATGATGTAGCATCCTCTCGTACCATGGTGGTCAACTTGATAAGTCAACTTGCAGGAGGCATAACCTTTGCATACAAACTTTGATTAATGCACGATTTGCATTGTTGGAAAGGTCTCAGAGTGTATAACACCTTCGAGGGGGTGTTAAAAAGTTTTAGACACCAAAATCCCAAGAAACACCGTTTAATGCCTAAAAATGGCTCGAGAAGGTTTCGGACCCTAATTTTCCAAACTAGGACATGCCTTTAAAATGACCTTGGAAGTTGATTCCTCCAATTGTTTCCCCTCTAAGAGAATCAAGATAGATCAAAAATAATATAATGATTCAATCTAGATCAATCCACTAGGAAATTCAAGAGAAAAGACACTTAAGTGTGCCAATAGGTATTGTCCCTCTAGGGGAATCTTATCATACAAAAAACATATATGAAAATATATTATGATAGTTGTAAATACAATACAAAATCTTCACTATATTCTTCAATATAAATGTTAATTAACTTAACCAATTTAGCCTTAACTTATGTCAAATAATTAATACATATAAGTGTTGAAAATTACAAGACCATGTAGAAATAGATGGTTGAAAGTCAATTATGCAATTACACAAGTATTATCTAGCTAGAAACTTAATTTATATCAATAAATATGAAGTTCATGAACATATCATAGTCTTATCACAATCCTAGTGAAATCCACTAGCTCTCCAAAACCCTAGCTAGGGAAAACAATGAATACCCTTAGCTCACATCAAGGAGCTCCAATAAGATAGAATCACACAAACATGTCCTCCAAGCCAAGACATATCCTCTTATTCTTCTCTTCACCAAGTACAACATAGGGTTTAATCTCAACCCTAACCTCCAAGTCTACATGGGATAAAACCCTAACCCTAGTATTCAATATGATTCAAGAATCTCCAAGAA